>PVKN010003388.1:0-37557 GCA_004027915.1 Capromys pilorides | reverse complement strand
GGGTACTAATTTATTAATGAGTTTGTCCTTGAATTCTAGATTAGCCCGCAGATATTAAAGATGTTCTAGTTTTACTTACTCTTTTTAAAAATAATAAAGCCATGGCCTTATACATAAATTATGTGAATTGTCCAACATGTCATTTTAATCTAGTAGCTCCAAAAATAAAAGACAGTAGCTTCGTTACAAGAATATAATGTTTTTTTCTTCTTCTTTTTTTTTTTTTTTTGGTGGAACCATGGATTGAACTTGGCCCTTGCACAAGAATATAATTTCTAAGGTCACTGCAATGAACTACTTTGTAAACATAAAAGAAAAAAGAGAACTGATTGTTAAATGCCTAGCTGTTGTTCTTAATTTTTCTCCTCAGATTTTTGGAATCAACTGAAAGCTGGCCGAGTGTTGAGAGACTCAGAGCCTGAGGCTACCTGTGTTGTGAACGTCTAATCCACGGTGGCCAACAAACACAGTGAGCCTTGGAAAGGCTCAAGAAAAGCCTCTCGGTGAGACCCAACATGCACACGTGCACATCCGCCTGCACACATGCATTTTCTTACTGCCTTATTTTGCAAGATAGAAAGGTGAGGGCCTGGGAGATAGCCCAGTGGACTAAGCACCTGTTTTGGGAAGTGCAGGGACCAGGGTTCAATCTCTGGTACCACATGCCATGCCGGCCCCACCCCTGGGGCGTGCTGAGCTAACCACCGAGTCCGGGTGTGGTGGTGCACACTTGTAATCCCAGAGCTGGGGATGCTGAAAATAGGAAGATCACTATGAGTCTGAGCTGCATAGTGAGACCCTCTACCAAATACATAAATTAAAAAAATGGAAAGGTGATAGCCCATGTGGTAATTTTTGCTGGTCTTTTACTGATGCCTTGATTCAACATCTATTCAACCAATATTCACCAAAAGCCCTCTTGGTGCATATGCTCAATAAATGCTTGGGGTGGCCCAGTCTCTCAGGCTGTTCCTGTCCTGTGGGGCCCTGCTGTTGGAGCAGGTAGCCATGGCCAGAATTTATTTATTTACTTATTTTTTATTATGGCCAGCTCAGCCTGCTCTGGAGGTGGGGCCGGTGCAGCATGTGGTGCCAGGGATCGAACTGCGGTACCTGCGGTTGCCTAACCTTACCTAAGCTTTAGACTGTTGAACCATCTGGTCAGCCCAATGGCCAGAATTTAGAGGACAGACACCTTTAACAGCACTGCCATTTCTTAAAGTCTTGGAACTTTTGGCTTTCCAGAAAATCGCTTAAAATGCGAAGACATATTGCAAGAGAATCAAATTCTAGACTTTGCTCCTATTGTTATAGAAGGGCGTCTTCCTGAAGAACTGAGCTGCTCATGGTGCAGCACTGGCACCATGGGGAGGGTCGTGTGTAGGAGGAGCGCTGGGCAGAGCGGACCTCCTTCACCCTGGGGTTCTTTGTTGGCAGCAGCCTCTCCCCACTCTGTCGGGCTCTGGCCTTTGTACCTTGTACCAAGGCCCTGTGGGCCTGGGCTCTGAGTGGGAGCTTGCGGGTGACGCTCCTTGGTGTTCTGCTCCTGGCGGTGTCTCCCAGGCTATGCAGCGCTCTCTCCCTCTCTCTCCCCGTTCCTGTCTCTTGGCTGGCACAGGGGAGGCAGGGAAGCCACCAGCAAGGAGCGGGAGGCCTCAGCGCTTTGCTCTCCTCGCCCACCTCTTCACGTCAGACCGCAGCAGAAGGGCACTCGCATGCTTTTGTACCTGGCGGCCTGCTGGGCCAGCCCTTAAAACTGTAAAAGCAGTCTTTGGACTAAAATTAATTGAAAATTATCTGAATAGTCAGTGACGAAGAGATCGTGAACCTTGCTATTGCTCCACATTTTTGCTCAAAAAAGACCTACGCATCTCCAGAGTGCCCGTTACTCATCTAAGGTACTCTATTTTTTATTTTTGGCAGGACCAGGGTTTGAACTCACGACCTTGCACTTGCCAGACAGGCACTTGTGCCACAGAGCTATCTCCCTGGCTAAGATACTCTAACTTTAAATGTATGTTTTCAAAAAGATGAAGTAAAATACTGTATTAGTTGCTTCTATTCTATGATGGAAGCATAGAGACAGTTTTCTAAAATTCCCTCTAGCTTTCCTAAACAGTCCAAGGAAATCCAGAGCTCCTTATGTGGCCTGAAAAGGGACAAGAAGTTGAACTGTAGAAGCTGCACTGTGTCCTGGGGAAGAAGGGGCGTCAATGTCCAATGTCCACTTTTTTTGTATTTTAGGGAATACAGGCTGTTCAGGGTCTCACTGTTGTATCAGACTCATAGTGATCCACCTGTTTACAGCCTCCCAAGAGCTGGGATTCCATGCGTGAACCACCAGGCCCAGCCTAAATGTCCACTTGGATCCCTGGGCCAAAGCAGGCTTCTGTCCTGGGGCAGGTAGGTGCTGTGCTGGGAGTGCGGGTGATGGGGACAGGGACAGTTTTCCTTGTCCTGGGCTGAGCCCACCCAACCTCCACCTGTATCAGCTCATCTCCCCCAGTGCGGGCTTCCTCCTGAGCTTCTTGGCTTCCGAGACTTCCGTGGGATCCTGATCTTCCAGAAAGCATTGTCTACTTGCTTTGTATGGCCAGGGAAAATAAAGTTTGGCAACATATTTTCAAACTTAGGGGCTTGGCCTCCAGTGCCTAACAAGGCCACCGTGTTTGACTTCTGCGTAGCACATTCTGAGTTAAAGCACACTTGTACAATGGCTACTTCTTCCCAGGGGAGCTCACAGGAAGCCACACTCTTGAGGGAGTGCTCCACTGACCAGCAGGCTCTTCCTCTTCCTGGGTTAGTTCATCACAGAATAGGCATCACCCATCTGTGTTCACCCACACAGATGCACGCATGCATGCACACTCATGCACACGCACGTGCACGCACGTACACATGCACAACCTCCTTGTCCTTTTCATCTCCCTTAGCTGACAGCCAGGGAAAAAGACGGGACGGACTACACAGGTGGGGGCCCTCTTAGTGAGAACATGTGTAGAGATGGTGAGGGTGGAGCAGGCAGCATGGGACACGACCCAGGGGCTCAGACAGTGGAGATAACTGCATGACTTGAGGTACCAGAAGGGCAGAAGGGCTTCCCTGTGTAGGCCCTTTGCCTGCTCTTTGCTGCATGTCCACAACTCCTGTGAACCTTGGCTCACCAGAGAAACAAAGGCTGAGACCTGGATTTTATTATTTTATTTATTGATTTAATTTCTGTATTTGGTACAGGTCCTTGCTACGCAGCTTGGACTGGCAGTCATCCTTGTGTTTTCAGTCTCCCCGTGCTGGGATTACAGGCGTGCACCACCACACTCGAACTCTGTAGTCAGCTTAGCACGCTCCCAGGGGGAGGAGCTGGCGTGGCCTGTGGGGCCGGGGGTCAAACCTGGTCCTGAGCGTGTGAAAGCAGGCGCTTAGCCTGCTGAGCTATCTCACCAGCCCTTAACACCTTGCTTCTACAATCAGAGAAATGGCTACTTCTCCAAAAATCAGCTAAGCCCTGTAAGCATGGACGAGGTGAGGAGGCCAGGCTGAGACCCTCGCTCCAGCACCGTGCCTCCAGCTCGCTCTCTCGCTGTGTGGCTGCCCCTGCCTTGTGCAGTATTATCAGTCCAACTTCTGCCTTCCTTCACCTTCCTTAGCTGAGTTGCTCACTGCACACCAGAGGGACTTGTAGCTCTGAGCCAGCCTCCTTCCACCTTTGCCTTCCCGCCCAGGTGGGGAGGAACCAGCAAGCTAAGCATTTCTGCCAAGGAGCAGTGCAGACCCCAGACCTCTGCCTGGCTGTCTTAGTTACTGTTTACTTGTTGCTGGGACAAATGCCTGACACTCGAAATGAAGGAAGGGAAGGTTTATTTAGCTCACAGTTGCTGGAGGTTTCAGCCCATGTTTGGCTGGCCCAAGGCTGAGTGGAACAGGGCAGAGAGCATCCAGTTCATGGCGGTGGAACAGCAACAATCACGACAGAGGCAACCGACCAACCAGGGCTCCAGAGAGAAACAGCCAACATCTGTCTCTCTGTCTCTCTTTATATTACATTCAGGCTCTCTGCCTTAGCATATCCACCTTAGGCCACACCAATAATCCCAGCCATACTCAGACCATAACCCCATCAGTACTAAAACACATAATCCCAGTGGACCATGACTCAAGTTTCAAACTCTAGAAGTCCCTGCCCCATGATTGCGTGAGGCTTTGGGAGACAACTAGACATAAACCATAACACTGGCCAACCATGTGAATTCACAGGATTTGCTGGTCATCTTTTTAGGTCACTCACAAGAGATCTCTAGTACTGGCCTTGCTATCCTGCTGGGATGGACTTCACTCTCATTTCTATTTTCTTTTCTTTTCTTTTTTTTTTTTTTTTTTTAATGTATCTGGTACAAGATCTCACTATGCAGCTCGGACTCGTGGTGATCCTACTGTTTTCAGCCACCCCGGTGCTGGGATTACGGCTGTGCCACCACATCTGAACTCGGTCACGGGATCAGCGTACTCAGGAGGTGTGGGTGGCAGGGCTGGCACAGCATGTGGTGCTGGGGACCGAACCTGGTGCCAGGCTCTACCTAAGCAAGCGCTTAGTCTGCTGAGCTCTACATGGTTTGTAGCATCTACAGCCTCTCCGTCTCGAGCACCAAGAGGGCGCCTGCCCATTTCCCACATAGCTCTGCCCCTTGCTGCCCCACCTCAGCTGCGCCAGTCCCCTGCTTTCTAAGGAGGTCCGCCTCTTACTCCTGCCTCATGGACTGTTGGCAGGTTTCTGTGTTGTGCTTTTCTTTAAAGTCTACAGCTTGGGGTGGCTGACGAACACAGAAGCCTTCTTGGCAATGAAAAATCTCTCTTTTTCTGTCCTCTTTATTTTTGCAGCATGGCACATCCAACACAGGGCAGAGTCTGGCATACACTCTGTCCTCTTTATTTTTGCAGCATGGCACATCCAACACAGGGCAGAGTCTGGCATACACTCGGTGCCTAATAAACGTTGGATAATTGAAAGAATTCTTGGCGAGCAGCAGGTTTGTCCTTTCTGCTCCTCACGCTCAGCTGTGAGGACCTCGCCCCTATTTGTTGGAGAGACTCAATATTGGTCCCCTGCTGAGCTCCGGTGCACCCTTTTGAGACAGGGTCTCACTATGCAGTTCAGGCTGTCTTGAGCTCACTTCATAGCCCAGGCTGGTCTCAAACTTGCAACAATCTTTCTGCCTCAGCCTCCCAAGTGCTGGTACTATAGGCGTGCACAACCATGCCCACCTCAGTTCCCTGTTGAGCAAGAGTTTATCTTGCTTCACTATAGTTTGATTTGCATATGAAATTCAAATGCATTTTTCTTAATATAAGAAGTCTTTTGTGCACATTGGATAGACTCAACTTTCAAAGATCTTAATTATAAAATGTTAATTTTCCTTTCCTACTGAATATGAAATTTCCATACATTGTCCATAATGTGTCCTTTTTTATCAGAGAGACCATCAGCGTAGTCTCCTCTGGAGAGAACAGTGCCATCCCCATGTGTGGTGCTACTTCGTCAGTGACTTCCAAGTATCAAGTGTTTATCCAAGCCCTCTTGAGTTTTCAAGTTGTTCTTCTTCCCCCTCCTCTTCTCCTTCTGCTTTCGGTTTTTAGCACTAGTGGTTGAACTCAAGACCTTGCTATGCTGGGCATGGTGGTGCATGCCTGCAATCCCAGCACTTGGGAGGCTGAGGCGGGAGGACTGGTGCAAGTTCGAGACCAGCCTGGGCTACAAAAGTGAACTCAAGGCGAGCCTGAGCTGCATAGCGAGACCCTGTCTCAAAAAGACAAAAAAAAAAAAAAAAAAAAAAAAAAAAAAAAAAAAAAGACCTTTACCATGAGCTGTACCTCAGTGTTTTATTCAGACAGAGCCTTGCTAATTACTAAGTGTTGCAGGCTGGGCTAGAATTTGCAACCCTCCTGCCTCATCCTCCCAGAGTGGTGGGATTACAGGTCTATGCTTCCACACCTGGCCATAATTTGGAATTGCCACAGTGGCTTAGTGTCTCTGTCTGAAAAGACAGCGTCCCTGGAAAGGCATATACGTTCTTCTGTCATGACTCGTCTTGATGGCTGACACTGACAACAGTTTTACAAAGCACTGTACATGGTTCCAAAATTAATCCTAGGGGGATTTGACCTTGGAAGATACAAAAGATGAGTGTTTTGTTATACAGGTCTTGCTTTAACTTGCCCTCAAGCACCCAGCAGAAAAGCTTAATTACAAGGCATAAAACACAGAGCTAGATTAGTATGATGAGCTGTAAGAGGCTTAAACCAACAGCCTCCAACATTGCCTATTTCACCGGTAACGCACTGCAATTATAGAACATTGGACTATGTATACAACTACTTCCTCTTAGTTCTAAGAGAAGAAATTTTTTCTTTCCTTACCAATATGGATTAGAAAATTTATCACGTCTATACCTTGTGCTCTGTATAACTACTATGAGGACAACAATATGCAATGTGTCAGTTATTGTGAATGTACTACTAATGTGTTTTGAAACTATCATATTATTTCTTATTAAAAGTAATAAAAAAATATCACTCTCAGTGTTATTCTCTCTCAGGCCTGCCAGTCCTCAGAGGGCAAACTTAGGAGAGGTTTGCAGGTGGCCGTCACCTCACTCCTGCTTCTCCCACGTGCTGGCTGAGTCCTGCAGGCTCTCGATACTCACACTGCCACTCCTGCCGGCCTGCTTTAGTTCAATCCTTGGGGTCTCTCTCCAGGATAAATACAATGATCTCTTAGGAATATTTAATATTTTCCTATTTATGAAAATCACAAATCTCACTGTAGAAAAGTATGAAAAGTGGGAAAAGGATGGAAAGAAGGCAAAGTGATCCACAGCCCCATGGCCCGAGGGGGCGGCTGTTGTCTTTTCAGCTGACTCTTCCCACATTCATCTCTGTCAAATTATAAACAGTTCTGCATCTTCTTTTCTTGACATCTTATACAGCTAGCTCATGTGGTATTACACATTCTTCACTATAATAAATTTTAATGGTTGCATGATGCTTGGCTGTTTTATTTAGGCTTTTATAATTTCACTCTTAAATTTTTAATCCATAGCTCACTCACTCTATCTATCTATCTATCTATCTATCTATCTATCTATCTATCTATCTATATTAGTATAGAGTATAAAGTCAAGAACTAAATTAAGGAAGAACAAGTCATGATTATTCAGGTGAAGATAACCTGCCCAAGTTTCCTAGAGCTACTCATCAAATTTAGGGGACAAGAACATTTTTAAAAAGTTAACAGCCAAAAAAATTCCTACTTATTAATTTCATCCAGGAAATTGGTGACAGAATTCCCAGAGACCTAGGAGGAGTCCTGGAATGGTCAGTTCTTAAAATTCTCTCCCTGATCGTTTCTGTACTTCATAAAATGAGACAGCAAAAGTTTCTAGTCCCACAGGATTATCCTAAGGCATAAGTAATTAACTTGAAGGGAACATAGTTGAGCAATATCCCATGAAAGTTGTAAATATGGCTGTGTTACAACAGTACTGCAAACGTTAGTTTAGACTCTGCTGGTGGGTATCAAGGCAAGAGATCCTAGTTAGGAAATCTAGGTGAAGTTTTAAACTCTGGTGAATTGGAACTTTGTCTTCTCTGGAGTTGGGACTATCCCTGGCTCTTGGTAAAGAGGCAGCACTAGGTGCTTCTAAGCTATTAAGTGGTCTTAACTGTAAGTGTCAGAAGGCCCAGCGGGGAAGGTCCCACGCACCATTAGTGGGTTCAAAACTACCAATGTTTGGGGCCCAGTTCCATGCTCTGACAAATTCTGGTGTAACTGTTTTGAGATGAACCCCTGACATCAATATTTGAAAAACTCCAGAGATATTTCTTTTCCTTCTTTAAAAAAAAATTATTTGTTTATTTACTTATTTGGTGCAGGGTCTCTCCATGCAGCTTAGGCTTGTAGTGACCCTCGTGTCTCAGCCTTCCCAGCGCTGGGATTACAGGCATGTGCCACCATACCCTGTTTCAGTGGCCAGCTCAGCATGGGGCTGGCACAGCATGTGGTGCCAGGAATCGAACCCTGGTCTCTGTGCTTGCCAGGCAGGTACTTAGACCACTGAGTTATCTTCCCACCCCATCACAGATGTTTCTAATGTGCAGGTCAAGTAAGAATTACTAACTTACGTGAATGTAAAAGAGAAAATTCTTAAATATATGCATACTCGTGTGGGAGACTGCCCCGTTGTATTTACTCAGAGCAGGCTATGAGCAATACAGGCTGTAAAGATTAACTCACAACCGGCTCAGGTTAAGAAGTGAGTCAGGTGGAGCTCAGAAGAGCACCGCGGGTGGCATGCAGAGTAGCACGAACACTTCACTGGAGGCCACGGCAGAGCACAGAGACTCTGGGGTATGGAAAGTTGTGAGGCTCTGATACAACAGGACAGCTGCGGGCAGAGCGACTCTTGCCTAAATTCCTTTCCTGGGACTGGAGTCCATCTCACTTGAAAAATGAATTGCTAACATGAACTGTTCCTGGCCTGCTCTATTCTGAATGTGAGAAAGCTTTGCTCTCTCTTTCCAAGCCCTGCCCCCACCTGCATCTTCTCCCCACCCCATCGAGCAGGAGTAGGTGCCTCACCCCGTTTTGTAGAATGATTGCGCAACCCCTAAACACGGGCAGATCTGGCTGTGTCCTGGTCCTTGCCTGCTTAGCTCTGACCATCCCAGGTCTCTGTTTCACTTTGATCTTTTTTTTTTAGCTTTTTAAAATTTATTCATTTGCATTTAAAAGCAACCCTTGACAAAGATTAATGGGAAATAATCTTTAACTAGTTGGAAAAAAATCAACACTACCAAGACAGATTTCTCTTTTCAACTGAACAAAACCTCATAGACGCTGTCACCAATATCAATGAAAACAGTGACAATTTCTGACTTTTCTAAATACACGGTAATATAATGCACAATAATTAATCACTTCTGTTCTTTCCTGAATATACAAAAATTAAAATACCAGTAAAAAACGAATATATTTTTCCTTAAACATTTCTTACAATTTCAATATTCTAATTTCGTAGTGGTATAGTTTGAGGTTTTTTTTTTTTTTTAATTCACAAGTTAATACAACATACCCAGAGGGAACCAATGGTCTGTAGGCTCACAGTACAAATAAAAAGTTCGAGAATGCAGCAACTAACCTTTCTAAGATACAAAGCAGGTAAAATTCTTAGAAGATTCATGCAGACAGCTTTGCTAAGCAGGTGGCCACAAAGCTAAAGCATCTGATAATCCTGCTGGCGACATCAGTGGGGCTCCCACTGTCTCCTGAGTCACCTTGAGCTCTCATCTTTGGCTTTGTGTTTGGCTTTTCCAGTTTCACTAATGACACAAATGTGACTCGAGTCCCAGAAGTGTTCATTATAGTCAAGGCCATGGCTAACAACAACAAAGTCTGGCCTACATCCAACACTTGAGGGGTTCTTTTCACCAGCAAGCTGGCAACCTTGACCACCTTTGGATTATGCTGCATAACCAATGGAAGCAATGTTTGCATTGTTTTCCCAGTGTCAATTACATCCTCAACAATCAAGCCATTCTTTCCAGTTAAAGTTGAGAAGTCATCTCCAGCCATTACATTTATTTATTTAGTCTTTTTGAGACAAGGTCTTACTGTGCAGTTCAGGCTGGCATTGAGTTCACTTCTGTAGCCCAGGCTGGTCTCAAACTCGCACCAATTCTCCTGCCTCAGCCTCCCAAGTGCTGAGATTACAGGCGTGCACCGCCATGCCTGGCTACCAATTACTTTTATGTCCCCTGTTGATTTGTCATTACTGATACAATCTACAGGAATCCACTCATAGGACTGGATGTATCACCATTTCTGTTCAGCACTTTAATGCAGTCTGGCAGGTCAGCTAAGAGTTTATAGCCTCCTTTGGGAGCCCAGAGAGCTGCACTGTGGTGGCCTCCCTTCTCCTTCATCACATCTCGCGCCAGTCTTTCGGTCCTGCCCACAATTAGTCCATGAGGGATAAACACCTTTTCCAACTAGACCCCTGTCTAGCACCATGGAATAAATTAAAGTCAAAATAAATTAAAGATGTAAATATTAAAAGAAACCCTGGAGCTACTGGAAGGGAAAATATGTAGAAGTGTTGAAAACTTAGGCAGAGAGTTCATGTACAGAAGCCAAACTGCATGGGCAGTGCTCCAACGAATCAACAACTGGGATCTGATCTGATTAGAAAGCTTCTGCACATCAAAGGAAATCAGCAACAAAGTGAGAAGCCAACCCACAGAGCAGAAAAAAACTTTAGACAACCCTCCCTCAGACAGAGGACTTCTATCAGGAACATATAAATAATTAAAAAAATCAGATCCCCCAAACACAAAGACCCAATCAAAAAATGGACATATGAGATGAGTATGCATTTCTCAGATCAAGAAGTACTGATAGCAAATAAATATATGAAAAAATCACTTGACATCGTTGATCATGTGAGAAATACACATTAAACCAACACAGCTTCCGTCTCCATAAAGAACGATTGCGATAGAAAAATCAGCCAATAATAAATGCTGGAGGGACTGTGAGGAAAAGGTGACCTTTCTTCATGGCTGGTGGGTGTGTAGACTGGTGCGATCACTGTGGAAATTGGTGTGGAAATTCCTCAAAAATCTGGGATTAGATGTCTCATTCACCCCAGCTATTCCCCTTCTGGGTATTTTCTCAGAAGAATGAAAAGCATTGAACCATAGTGAAATATGTGCACCCATGTTTATAGCAGCACAATTTGTAGTAGTTAAATTTTGAAACAACCCACATACCGATTAACTGAGAAATTGATAAAATGACATGGCATTTTTATTCAGTGGAGTACTACTAAACTGTAAAGAAGGCTACACTTGAAACTTTTATAGATAAATGGATGCAACTTGAAAACTTACTCGTAGGAGAAATGATTCAGTCTTGCATGTGTAAATATTGTATTGTCTCCCTAGGGTGAGGAGTTGAAAGTTTAAATGAAAGCCAAAATGTACAACAGATACTGAGAAATGTGAACAAACTGAAAGGAAAGAGAAACTGGGATGTAAGAAAGGAAGAAAGAAAAGGAAAAATACATGCAAAGTAATTAAGATAGATAAGCCACTAATTTCTATGAGTTCACTGAAAAGAAGTTTGGGCTTATATTACTGGATCCATTTTTCATGGCTATATCTTGTAATCTGAGTAACTATTCTAGACTGGGGAAGATAGCTCCATGGCACAAGTGCCTGCCTGGCAAGTACAAGGTCATGAGTTCAAACACCAGTCCCACAAAAACAAAATAAACAAAACGGAGTAACTACTTTGAAGATAACAATAAGCAATGTATTAACCATCGTTACTCTCCTTGTATCTGGTTTGAATTTTTTTTCATTGCTTTTAGTGTTTTTTCTCTTTAAAATAAGAAAGAATGCTTCAACAAATGCAAATCCACAAATGTAAATAATCACATTAATAAATATGGACAAAAGTCACATGGTCATGTCAATAGATGCAGGGAAATCTTTTACAAAATCTAACATCCACTCATGATAAAAAAAACTCTGAAGAAAATAAGTATAGGAAAACCTTGCATTGCTCTGTCAAAAGTCAGTTATGACAGATCTACTGCCAACATCTTTTCCATCTAAAACAGAAACAGGTCAAGGATGTCTACTGTGGCTAGTCTGGCTCAAAACATTAGCCAGAATGATGAGGCCAGAAAAAAGAACAAAAAGGCATATCTATAGGAAAGGATGCTGTCCAATTACCTTTTTTTTTTTGCAGATGACATAATCCTCCACTTACTAGACCCAAGCATTTCAACATAAGACTCCTACCATTAATAACCAAATTCAGCAAGGTAGCAGGATCCAAAATCAACAATATTCATGCACACTAAAAATAATCTCACTGAGAAAGAAGTTAGGAAGACCACGTTATTCACAACAGCATCATAAAATTAGTAAATAAACAAATAAATAATAAGTTCTTAGGAATTAACCTAAGGAATTAAAAGACCACTCCACCAGTGAGCTTGGAGTCTCCTGTGATCCAGTCACTTCCGCAGGACTCCACTCTGAGCACCTGAGCATATTGGGGGGCTGGGGTGGGTAGCCTGGATCCAAGCCCCGAGAGTGTACTGTGGTATGCAAGAAATATTCTTGTTATACTTGATTTGAAGATATTTTCCCAAACTATTCTGTATCATTTCTAAACACTGAGACTTCGTCTCAAAGAAGCGGTGTATGTTTTGGCAAAATACAATGATTTCTAGGGCCAGCCAGATAGCTCAGCAGAACTGTTAATATTATTTAATAACAGGTGCTATTAAAGCACCTGCTTAGGCAGAACAGAGATCCCGGTTTCATCCCCGCATGCTGTGCTGGCCCCATCCCTGGGGCAAGCTGAGAGGGTGACTGGGACTGGGCGTGGTGGCATGTGATCTGTAATCCCAGCACTTGGGAGGCTGAAAACAGGAGGACCAGTATGAGTCAAATCTGTGTATTGGTCTAAAGACCTTGTACTAAATACATAAAAATATTGTTTGCTTTAAAAAAAGAGAAGGGCATATTGAAAAGGAAAATGGGACTCAAACACAGAGATTAAAGTTCTGTATCACATTGAACATTTTTTGTAAATTATAGAGAATAAAGCATAGTTCAACAAAAATAATTTTGGTTCTGTGAACTGCCCAACTGGAGCATGCCCTATGACTCCAAAACTCAGTGGTGTAGAACAACAAATGGATATTACTTTAGTTTCTAAGGTTCAGAAATAATTTCTTACGACTGTAAGTGAGAAAAGTATAATGCACTAAATATTAACCAAGTTTTATCAGGTCGCTATAATAGAATATACTATCTAAATGTAAGTAATAGATTATATAGTTTGGATATAAAATGATTAGAACATCAGCATGGGATTGGCAGAAATTAATGAGATTGGAGGTAAACAGTTGCTTTGTATGCAGTCAGATGCCTTGTTAGGACCAGCATTTGAGACTTCGTTAAACACATGAGGAAAATTTTCAAGTGCCTAGTACATAATTCTGATATTCTATGAATTATCCCTGGAATAAATTGTACTATTTTCCTGCACCTTTAATTAAAAGGTAGAATTTTGGTTTGTATGTGTAAATTCAGTGCTCAAAAATATTGTACTGGGAGTGTTGCCCTTTTGAGGCCTGGTATTAAAAATGAAGTGGAGGGCGGGGGAGAGATAGCTCAGTGTGCTAAGTGTCTGCCTGGCAAGCTCAAGGATCTGAGTTCGATCCCCAGTATAACATCCATTCTGGCCATGAAATCCTGGGTGCACTGTGAGGGTCTGAAACTGGGTATGGTGGGAGTCAGCTACAATCCCAGCACTGGGGAGGCTGAGACAGAAGGATCACTATGAGTCAAAGCTGCATAGCTTGAGACCCTGTACCAAAAAATAAATAGAAAACAAGCAAATAAACAAAAACAAGTGAGGTTTACAGGAAAACATTAGAAGACACATTTATGGATGTGTTTAAAACCTAATGCCTTTGCACTAAGAAACATGAAAGTGCCAGTTAATTAGGGATAGGGTGGCAAGACGTGACCTTGGCATGATGTCTCAAGTGGCTCCTTAAAGAAAATTATTATAAATAATATTCAATATGACAGAAGGGAAATTTAGTAAGTTAAAAGTGATGTCATTTATAATAGTATCAAATCCCATCTGATATCTAGCAGTCTACGTAAATCTCTGCACATAACACTCTTAACTATTACTGACACAAATTTTGAAAGAGTTAAACAAAGGTGGGATATGCAAGGTGTGATCATAAGGTCCAATGAATGATTAAAATGAAAAACTAGTACTGTAAAAGAGGTATTCATGATATTCCCCCTGCACACACTCCAAACCTGTTCCCATTGTCCTTGCCCCTTCCGAAGCGGTACTGGAAGCCCTCCTACAGGAGTGTCTCCGTCAGGTGCTATAAAGACCACAGTGAATGCTGCTGTCGAGGGAGGCTTGTGAAGCATTTTGGGGTGCCCTCACCCACCCTGCCATGAGACTGCCCACCCCCCATCCCCCCCACCATGAGCTCTTGATCTTCCGCAGGTCAAAATGATCATAGAAGGAAAATGGTTTGAATCCATTCAGGACATCAAGGCAGCCATGACAGCATAGCCAAGGCCACCGCCTTGTGACAGCTCATGTGGGACAGAAAGAGGAAGGGCCAGTGTCTGAGAAGGACTGTCCTCCCTCTGCCTGGCCCAAGCCCTGGCAGGGATGTGATCCCCCCTGTGCTGCCGAGGTCTTATGACAGGATGTGTTGTCTTCAAATGACTGAGATCCTGTGACTTCCAGTTGGGTTTGATGAAAGCTTTGAGAAGTGGCTCTAAGGGCGTGAAGGCCCTGATGTGCCTGGGACCTAACGCTGCTGACAACAGGGACAGCGCGCAGGAAACATGGAGGAGCTGCTGCTCAGAGCATCCGCCCTCCACCCGGCCCTCCCCAGGAGCTCTCTGAGCACCAGAGGCCCCTGCACAAGTTCCCATGGGAGGATGGAAACCAGCCAGCCTGGGAGGAAGCCTCTTAGGTGCTGATGTGAAGGGCTGGGATTAGGGTGACCCGTGGACCATCATGAATGTTGACCTTCCTCTTCAGGGGCCGTAGCTCAGGGGCTGAATGCTTTCCTAGTGACCTGGGCCTCAGTTAAATGTCTAATACTGGAAAAAAAAAAAAAAAAAAAAAAAAAAAAAAAAAAAAAAAAAAAAAAAAAAAAAAGGGCCCTCACAGGGGAAAGGGAAGAAGCCTCCACAAAGGAGCCTAGGGTGTGTAGTCCCACGGTCTCAGGTGGGCCACGTCGGAGCCCAAGCCACTTGCGTGTGCTGGGTGGGCAGAGAAAGGCTTTGTACCTGACAGAGCTGCTTTCCTGAGGACGGACGTCAAGGCGGGAAGGCGGCAGTGCCAACCCGCAGGGGAAGCTCAGACCAACACCTAGGCTCATTGCATTAGTAGGATTCTTGGGGATTCCTTTTTCTAAAAGAGTTTTCTGGCAGGGAAAAAGGCATTGTCATGTGGTGTAACTCTGTGTTCTGAAGCTGTAGTTTTTCTTAGAAATGCAATTTTAAAATCATGACTGTCCTTGGGTTGCATCCGCAGGACTAGCACTCTTCTTCTGTGGTCTGAGCAGTCCACCGGGATCGGAACTCACCCCTAATAAAAAGTCAGAGGGACAAAGTTTAACGAGAGGAAGACACTATTTTTTAAAAAACTTTATTTATATTATGGCCAGCTCAGCGTGCCCTGGTGGGGTGGGGCTGGCATAGCATGTGGTGCCAGGGATCGAACCACGGTCCCTGTGGTTGCCTAAGCTTCCTTAAGCAGGTGCTTTAGACCACTGACCAATCTTGCTGGCCCCAGAAGACACTGTTTGTAAGGAGGCAAAGGAAAGGCGGACATGGGCAAGACAGGAAGAGTTCTTGATGAGGAAGAGTTGGGCAGGGGGTCTGGAGAGGGGGGACCCATGGGCCCTCTGTTTCTGGCTGTTGTGATGGGGGGAGGTGAGTGCCTCTCTCTCCTCCGCCCGCTTCCTGTGTTCTATGCATGGCTTTAGCTGTCTGCTTATTTACGTCTTCCTGACCCTTTCTTGGGGTGAATGGTCAGCTGCAGGGGGTGTCTTGTTCTTGGACAGCTTAAGGTTAGTTAGTGTGGATGTCTACCAGACTCCAAATGATCCTGGAGTGAGTGACACTGTGACGTGAATACAGTCATGCACATGTGAATGTGCTAGTGCACAGGGGTCAGTGCGTTCTGTCTTCAGTGACTCGGGCCCTACCTTTATGTCCCTATATTTATTGTTCATGGGGTGGGGGCTTATCGTTTGTGAGTTTGGCTTTCTGTCTGTGTCCTCCCTGCCAGCTTTTTTCCTGTTCTGTTAGTATAAGTCTCAAGGCCATTTGGTGCCTTTTTAAAAACCTGTTTTTTTGTTTTTTTAAATATATTTGGTTGTTACGGGGTCTCCTATGCAGCTCAGTCTCAGCGATCCTCCTGTTTGCAGCCTCTCCAGCGCTGGAATTACAGATGTGCGCCAGTGTACCCGCCCGGACTCTGTGGCCAGCTGAGCCACCCTGGGAATGGGCTGGCAGGGCACGTGGGGCCGGGGATAGAACTGTGGTCCCTGCATTTGCCTAAGCTTGCCTAAGCGGGCGTTAGTCAGCTGAGCTATCTCGCCGGTCCTTCAAAATCTGTTTTCCTTTATCTCTTTTTCCTTCTTTTCTCCTGTTCTTGATTAGCTTCCTAGGAAATCTCCCTAGTAAAGTTTGTGTTTAACTCCTTCCGGTCAAGATTAGCTAGAGGACTAGGGAGGCCCGGATTCTACTGCGTCCTCAGGCCCTTGCCCTCGCGCTGTTTCCTCTGTTGCTCTTCCTGTCTTGTGTGTGACCCCCGGGAGAGCTCCGTTGCGTTCGCCTGGTGCCATCGTGTGGCGATTGTCGGAAAGTGAGCGCTAGGGCGAATCCGGGCGCGGGAGTCCTCCTGGGGACTCAGCAGAAGCTACCACTGCGTTTCCTGTGCTTCCCCTTAAAACTTCAAAGCAGCGATCTTCGTCCTTGTGCCTCTCAGGGTGACGAAAAAGAGCGGAGAGGCGTGGAAACTGCTTCTGTTTACCCTGGATGGAAGCTGTCTCCCACCTGGGAAGCCCAAGCTGCTCCCCCAGGCCTGCGGCACCTCCACCGGCTTTCTGGCGCTGGGACGCTTTCTTGTCTTAAGCTTTCTTAACAATTTCATAACTTACTACTAGGACAGGAGCGCATTCTTAATTAGCTGGGCCACAGCAGCGTCTCAGCAGCACGACTGCTGCAAATCACCCCAGCATGAAGAAGGAAGACCAGTACTTTCAGGAGAAAAACAGCGGTCACCTGGAGGCCGCAGCATACGTGGTGCACAGCTCCTCTGCCCTCCCTTTCCTGCTTGGTCTGGCCCTTTGTACACACGCGTCTGCCCTCGAGAGGCTGCTGGACCTACCTGGACGCCATCAGCTGGGCCAGGGGTAGGACCTAGAGCCAGACCTTGGCAGAAAATGCTCGCTTTTGTCACCCAACATGTCCGGGCATGTGAAATTCTGAGTCCTGTTAGGGAAATGTGTCTGTCGTAAAAGATCATATATATTCACTTAAACAACAGAGACTCTTAAGACAATTATAATCTTTTTTCACCGTTTATTTGCAAGATTTCAAGCCACTGCTGTGAATGATTTTTCTGTTCAAGCCTAGGATGAGATTTCCGGGCACAGTAAGTTGACATGGGCATCATTACCATCATCACCATCATCATCATCATCATCATCATCATCGTCATCGTCATCGTCATCCTCATCATCATTATTATTTTAAAGAATAGAAAAATAAGAGATAAGACATTAGAAACGATACACAATTTCAAAAGAATCTTGCATGCAACACACAGGATAGCTAAGATGATTGTACTACTCATTTCTATCTTTTTTTGAAAGGTAGCAGATTGTGCTTAAGATGTTTACTTCGGCCAGCTTTGCATGCCTATATCTGAGCAGCTGCAGTGAAGACGGCAATGTATAATATAACATGGGCATTGTTAAAGGACATTTTTTTTTTTTTATTTCCAGTTTGGAGATTTCCCAAAACCATGCAAGTAGGTCATGCTGGAGGTTTTCAATAAGTATAGTAATGGTGTCATAACAAAGCAGAAACTTTTCAAAGCAAAGCAAAGCAAAGCAAAGCAAAGCAAAGCAAAGCAAACTTGAGGCACGTGGCGGACCACCTGAGCAGCTCTCCTTCAAAGAAGAGAATGTCTCCATGTTGGCTGTGCCTGACCCTATTTCCATGCATTGAGAGGTACAGAGCTGGCTAGGACTTTGCCTTATTGCTTCATTTGGCTTTGATCAGTGCATAGCACTGGTCTAGCTGAGGTGCTGCTGGTGGTCTTTGAAGATGCATGCGTGTTTCCCTGGTTGCTCCCACCTGCTGCTTTTCAATATGAGCTGGGTTGAGATGGGATGAAGAGCCAGGGCTCCACGCTGCTGGCTGGGATCAAGCCTCGAGATGGAGGCTATGACTTCCCGGGGCTTGAAAGATTATGCGGCAGAGCTCAAGCACCAGCCCCAAATACTAGATACGATCTCAATTGTGTCACACAGATTATTCCTTGCATATCCTTCTCTCTGCATATGGTGGAGGTAAACGCAGGCCTCCAACCTAGCCGAGCTCACAGTGCTCACCGACTTCCGGCATTCTCAGTCATTCATCCTCAAGCCGCTCCTCCTGCATGACTGACTAACACCTGGGTTTGACCCTGGGTCGAGGCCTTTGTTCCAGACAGCCATCACCATGGCTGGACTTAGGACCCCTTGGCTCCCTACAACTATAAATATGCTCTAGTGTCTTTATTCTCTCTGCAGATTGCCCTGGAAGTGGTATATTGGAAGTAACTTGATGGGATTCCAGTAACATATCCATGGGATTCCAAATATAAACTTTCTGGATGGACACGAGGACCAGGAAGGGCTCTCCATAAAGGTACATGTTCCCAATGGGTCACACCAATAGGCACACAGGACAGAAGTTTCTGTGCCTCATGCTTGTTGTGTTAGTGTGATTTTACTAAATAGGTCTTCACCCTATTTAGAAGCATGTCGCTCCCAAGTCCCTTAGACTCTCCAAAGTGACAGGGACTTTTTGTGTGCTACTGAGATGCCTCCCGCCTGGGGCCACCTAGCCAGCCTCTGCACGAGCCAGGCTGCTAAAGAAACCAACCGCAGGTTGAAACTCTCCAGTTCTCCAGATCCCAGGGTCCCGGAGGTCTCAACCCGATTTTGAAAGAGCTAGGTAGAAAGCATTGGGATCGTGCGCCATCTAGTGGCAATCTTAAGAATTGGCTCTTGGAAGTAGAAGCTGATCAAATGTGGAAATACCTTAGTTTTTTTTTTTTTAAATGCTAACTGTAAACAAACTAAAAAACTTCTGTACAGCAAAGGAAACAACCAACCAAGTAGAGAAACAAACTAAAGACTAGGGGAAAAATTTCCAGATATTCCTCAGAAGACTAGCCTTTGAAATATATAAAGGACTCAGAAAAAAATTTAGACCTCTGAAAAAAACCAAGTCTTAAAATGGGCAGTCAAAATGAACAGGCACTTCCCAGATGAAGAAATCCCAATAAATGCATAAATCACCCCTTGCCATTAAAGAATATAAATGAAAATGACACAAAGATTCCATCTATTTCTGAAAGAATAGCTATCATCAAGAAGTCAAATAATGACAAATGCAGGTGAGGAAATAGGGAAAAGAGAACCCACTTACAGGTCGGTGGAGTGTAACCTAGCCCAGTCATTATGGAAATTCCTCAACAACTGAAAACTAGAAATGCCAAGTGACCCAGCAATTCCCCTTCCGGTTATTTTCCTAAAAGTGTTAAAGACATTATATTTCAAAGCTACGTGCATACCCACGTTTATGACAAAAATACTTAATAGTGAAATCTTGGAAGCAGCCGGTAGCCCAGAAACATAGGAACTGATAGGTAAGATACGGCATTTATATACAGTGGAGTACTGCTCTGACATGAAGGATAAACTGGAGTTGTTTATGGGAAGATGCATACACACCAAGTCCATAAGGTTAAATGCAAAAAAGCCAGATGCACAGGCCTAAATACTACGTGATTTCTTGTAGGGATCTGCCGCTCTTGCTGTGATTGATTCTACCTGGGGAAATATGGCAGCAGGAATGAGAAAGATAGACAAGAAGGCAAAGCCTGGGCTAGGTGGTTGTGGGTCTGCCTGATGGGCAAGATCCACGCGCCAGCTCAATGAAACCTACCTTTATCTCTACCTTTTGCAAAGTTAGTGACATGTGACACAAGGTTGCCTAGCGACTAGTAGCCAACATGAACCAATCAGAATGCTTGTCTCAGGACTGAGATAGCTTGTTTGCTCTAGGTACTGAAGTCTAATCTTACCTACACATCTCTGACTTATCTCCAGCTTCCGAGGCTCCCTACCATTTCTCATCTATATTTTTTTCTCAAAAAAATCATTGTGTATCGGAAATATGCACCAATAAGAACTGAAAAAATAATAACATTAAATCATAATAAGCATTAAAAAGATAGCAGAATCAGTATACTGTCTTTGGCAGGGCTGGAGGGCCTCTTGCCAAGATTTTAAAATAAGACAAATAAGACTTATTATCTTTCTGTAGAGAATAAGCCCTATGGAAATGTAGAGACTGGGCTACACCCAGCCTTATGCTGTGTATCCCTGGGTTCCACACACAGAATTCAGGTGACCTGGAGTCACAAATGTTAGGCTTCCCATGGTGGTTTATACTGAGCCCGTACAGATTGAGCGTTCTCTACATGATGCAATGTGGCAACTGCTAACCCAGGTCTGGTGCTGCATCAGGAATATGTTGTACTAGTTATTGTACATCATGTAGTGAAGATTTCAAGTAGGCAGAGCAATGCCGTAGGTGTATGGAAATACTGTATCATCTCATAGAGGAATTTGGATTGGGGTCTCCAACAGGGGCCCTGGAGCCATGCCCCTGCAGATACACAGGGAAAGTCCATATTCTTAATCAAATTAATGGGAGCAATCCTGCATAGGTAGTCGTAGAGAAGGGACAGTTCAAGAGTGGTGGTTATTCTATGGTGCTGGGAACCCGAGGCAGGCGGATCACAAATTCAAGCCCAGCCCGGGAAGCAGAGCAAGGCAGTGGGACCTCGTCTAAAAGTAAAGACCTTGAGGTGTGGCTCAGGGTACAGACTGTGGGTTCAATCCTAGTACCAGGAAAATAAATAGATGTGAAGCCTGGTATCACAGGTTCCTGCATGTGAGGCCAGAGCTCACCCAGCCGTGTTTCCCCAACACCAGAAGGCAGCACTGGGGGGCTGGGAGGTGCCCATGTGGGCAAGGGTACCTGTATGGGTGGGGAAGGAGGGCACATCTGGCCCCTCCTTGTGCTGCAGTTATCAAAAGAACAAAAGAATGGAAAGCAAAGAGCTACACATCAACTAGAAAGATGACAATAATCCTAACAAGCCAAGAAATAAAATAGCTGAAGCCAAGGGCAGTGCACTAAAAACATAATAAAGCAAAACAAAAGTGTGTTCTTTAGAAAGATTAGCAGAGCATGAGTCCATGTCGACAGAGATCAATGATTGAATCCATCCGATTGTTTCACACACACACACACATGGTCCAGCGTGTGCAGCTGCCTGTCTCAGGAAGGTGGGTCATCACTCCAAGTTCATCATTAGGTGTGAGGTGTAGCTGGTGACTTCCTTCAAATAATGCAGTGTGACCCCGGGTCTATTGCTTCCTGGGGGAAACCTGACAAAGACCACCTGAGCCCTAAGGGAGGAAGCCTCTGGAATCTAGGGACCTCCATGGAGCTTTGAAGGGGCAGGTGGACTTGTGAAAACGAGAGTGTGCAGTTGCTGCCTTTTACTAGGCTTTAAAGGCCTTTCTATGTGGGTGCACGTGCTGAAGTTTCTCTGAGTCCTGGATTTTAGGGTTCTATTTGTAATAGATGATGGTGATGTTTTCCAGATATGGAACTACACCCAAAACCAACTTATTGGGCATTGTCACACAGCATCAGAAGGAATGCTTACAAATATAGTTGATCAAGTAGGCAAATACATTTGTACTGAAAAATGTCCAAATATTGCTTAAGCTGAGTGTTGGCCCAGGCCTGGAATCCCAGCACTCACCGACACTGAGGCAGTAGGACCACATGTCCAAGCCTAGGCCTAGATCTTCAAGCATTTTACCAATTTATCTTCTAGAAAGTTCCAGTGTTTCTATTTTTTATGTCTCGGTCTTTGATCCATTTTGATTTGATTTTAGTAAAGGGCAAGAGCTATGTTTTTCCAGTCTATAGTTTTTGTTCCCTTTATCCAAAATCAGATGGCTACAGGTGCTTTGGCACTGACCGGAAGGAGTGAATCCTGAGATCATGGTCTTAGATATGGGCTTCCTGCCACCTTGGGCCCCCGGCCATGCTGGCATGCACCAGCTCCTTGGGAGTGGCCCATAACCCAGCACCCTGAGCACCCTGAAGCCGGAGGGAGAGCCTGGCGTGGACTCCAGCACGAGCTGTTTTGTTTCTTGTGGTACTGGGTATCAAACTCAGGACCTCATAATTACCAGGCAGGTGCTTATGTCACTGAGCTATCTTTTCATCCTGAGATCATGGTCTTGGAGACTCCATGGCACTTCCGTCCTTCTCCTCTCGGGCTTTCTGGGGGTCACCTCCTGCTTCAAGACACCAGAGCAGCTGTGCTCTTCCATGCCCATCCTCTGTGACCTGAGTCACAGCCCCAGAAGCAGTGGAGCCGGAAGGCTCAGGATCGAAGCTTGTGAAGCTACCCTAAGTTGTTTTTCTTGAGCATTTTGTCATAGCTCCAGAAAGCTGACAACCAGAGAGGTCACTGCAGTGCTCTGGAGAGAGGCAGGGTATAGGATCTTGGATCAGAGCGGAAAGATGGAAGTCTTTGAAAGTCGTTGAAGTTGGAATAGATTTGAAGCCAACAAGAATTGTTTTTCCAAGGCCAAGTTCCTACATAAAAGTTAGTCTAGATCCACAGTAGTGAATACTCATGAATCAAGCTGGAAGAAGAAACCAACCAAACCACACCCTTCGGTCTCAAAGTGAGTATTGCATTTGCTCACTAACTGATAATTCAGAATTTCAGGTTCCCAGAATAGAGGAAAAGTCATTTATTTTATTTTATTTTTATTTTTATTTTTTAAATTTTTTTATTTTTTGTCCTTTTGAGACAGGGTCTTGCTATATGATTCAGGCTGTCCTTGAGCTCACTTTTGTAGCCCAGGCTGGTCTCGAACTTGCACCAATCCTCCTGTCTCAGCCTCCCAAGTGCTGGGATTACAGGTGTGAGCCACCATGCCCAGCAAAAGTCATTTATTTTAAAAGGATTCTTGCAGGGGCTGGGGAGGTAGCTTAGTGGTCTAAGCACCTGCTCAGCAAGTGCAAGGACCTGGGTTTGATCCCCAGTACCGTGTGCCATGCTGGTCCCTCCTGTGGACGCACCTAGCAGGCCATGGAAACCAGGCATAGTGCTTCACGCTTGTAATCCCAGTGCTGGAGAGGCTGAGACAGGAGGATCACTATGAGTCTGAGCTGTGTAGCAAGACCCTGTACCAAATAAATAAATAAATAAAAATTTAAAAAAAGATTCTTGCAAGAAGAAGATTCTCTTTCTATTGATTTTTGAATCAAGAATCATTAAATTAACTTTCTTCTCATGGTTGTAATTCTGAGTTCCGGCCACCAAAACTTCTGTGTTAATATTGAAGGAATTAATATCTGAAACTCCAGAATGTACTTCCATGGACTTAAATCTTAGCTCTTTCACTAAATACCTTCACGATCTTTTCAAGTTATTGGTCCCTCAGGGTGGCTGTTTTCGCAGCTATAAAATAGTGATAATACGAGTTGCTGCCTCAGGAGGGTGTTTTCCCCTGTTCCGTCTTTGCTTTTAACAGGAACTACTGCTTCTTTGTGTCTGCCCTGGGCTTTCCAAAGTGGGGCTGGCAATTAGTCTAAGCCAAACAGCGCACGGCGCGCACGACTGCTGTGGTCTGGGAAAAAGTGTTTGACCTGGACTAGCGCCAGAAAAAAAGTGGCGAAGGGGTGCGTGGCACTCTAATGATCTTCTTGAGCCCAACCAGAGGAGTCACCAGCAACATGCCCGTGACACGGAGGGCAGCAGGGATGGGAAGGACCTGCGAGCTGAGCGATGTCACCACGCTATGGCTGGACCCCTCCTGCTGCGCAGTAAGGACACCCTGCCTTAGGGCTGTTTCAGCCAGGTTCTCCACCTGAGGTCAGTGTGTCCTAAGAGGCACATGACTTTTGGGAAAGTGCCGAGGAGTCAGTGAAGCACTCTGCAAGGCATGTGCGGGTGCTGTTTAGTAGCCTAAGATCCAGAGACCCGAGAGGCTGGGGCTGGCACAGGCCAGAAAGAGAGTAAAGAGAAGTGGGGGAGGGGGAGGTGGTGTTTCAAGGCAGGGAGCGGAGGATCCTTCTGCTGAGGAGGGGCAGGGGGCTCAGTTTGCCTGGCACATAGGCACGGTCTAGGCCTGGTCGTCCCTTATGGGGTCTGAGCTGCCTGTGTGGAGGAGGCGGGACAGAGGTCAAGGAGGCAGAAGCCAGGGTCAGGCAGGCTGGAGGCTGCCTTAGGGCGTCAGTACTGGCTGACAAGAATTAGCATCTTCCCAGTCCCCCTTTATTAGAGATTTTGGTCTAAAATGTCCCCCCCCCCCCGCAACCCCCATCTGCTGTGTTTAGAAGTGGGGGTTGTGGAAGCGAGCCGGTTCTGAGGGCGGTGGCTGCATCCAGTGGATGCACCTGCTGATGACGTCACGATTCCCTGGCCTCGCCGAGGGACAAGTCCGTGGTGGTGGCAGGGCAGGGCCGCGGAGTCCGTGCCGTGTCCTGGGCCCTGCAGGCCTAAAGTGCAGGTGCCGCGCGCTGAAGCCTTGAAAACATGCACCAGAGAGGAAGTCTTTCTTCCTTAAGGTTGCTCTTCCTGGGTAACTGTTCCCAGGGACAGGAATGTCGCTGACACATCTTCGGCAAGGACCAAGGCCTTTTGGCAGAGTACGCAGCGTGCAGCATGGAAATGGCACCCTTCACTCGGCTGACCTTGGCCCGGAAGCAGTGGAAGCTGAGCGGAGCTCTCACGACCCAGTTGTTCCCTTTGTCACCACGGTGAGCGGGGGAGGCCGGAGTGCAGTGGAGTGGGCGGGCGGGAAGCTGCTGCCCCGACTTCTGTCCAGTCTGGGGTGTCTCACGTGACCTCGGGCCTGAGTCAAGACAGCCAGGGGGCCCAGCAGGAGGAAAGCAGGGGTGTGGTGCGCACGCGGTAGGGGAGAGGCTCCTGAACCGGAAGTTGAGGTCGCAGCCGAGCAAGCATCTTATCGTGTGGCCAGCGGGAGGGCCGGAAAGAGGAAGTGTGCTCTGAGAGGTCCAAGAGGGGCTGTGAAAGGGAAGATTCTGCTCAGTGGGAGAGAAGACGTGGGATGAGGAGGAGGACAGAAGAAGGAAGGGGAACAAGCATTTGGGTACATAAGGAGGATAAGCTGGGTGGTTGTACTGTGGAGCTCTACTGGTCTCTTGAAAGGAGCAGTCGATGCTTGAGTTGTTTTTTAAATTTTTTCATTTTTTCCTTTTCAATTTCTTGTAACTTCTTTAAAAATATGTATTTGGTTGTTGCAGGGTTTCACTACGCAGCCGGGACTCGGGGTAATTCTCCTGCTTTCAGCCTCCCCAGCGCTGGGATTATGAGCTTGCGCCAGTACACCTGGACTCTGGCCAGTTCAGCCTGCCCTGGGGGCGGGGCTGGCACAGCATGTGGTGCTGGGGATTGCACCATGGTCCCTGAGCTTGCCTAAGCTTGCCTAAGCAAGTGCTTTAGTCCGCTGAGCTATCTCACTGGCCCTGTTTTTTTTTTTTTTTTTTTTTTAACCAATTTTGCACATTTATAATTGGCAACCTAAACAACTACTTTGAAGATAACATCATGCAACTGCTGTTAAATTCCTATTACTTTGTTTAGTGAAATAATGTATCATTTCTAATGCTGTTTTTTTTTTATTTTTTTATTACTAGTTTGTATTCTTAAAAAAAAAAAAAGAAATTAAGGCTGTCGGTGAGACCCTGTGGGACAGCTCGAAGTGTGGGGAAGAAAGGAAGGAAGAAGAATTCTTGGAAAAACAGCTAAGTGGAGAAAAGTGGAGAAAAGTGACATGGCAAAGTCAGTAAAGATGACCAAATAATGAACTGTGATACCGAACAATATTTATTCAGTCCTCTTCTGGCTCCTGGCGTACAGCTCCTGAAACTCTCTGAATGTCCAGTAGGCTGGTGAGGTGATGGCGGCTGGTGGGGCCTCTCCATGGCCCCAGAATAGGGCTGACTACTGGAAAGGCCAAGGCACGGTTAGATGCCTGGCACTTTCGACTGTGCTCTCAAATCCCCAGGGAGGGGAGGGAGCTGAATGTTAAGCTAAGTGCCAGTGGCTTAACCTCCCAGTCCACACTGTGAAGTTTCCCTAACAGCCCGAAAGGACTGGGTTTAGGGAGATTTCGGGTCGTGGCACCTGTGACAACCCTTCTCCATACGCCTTGCCCTAGGCATCTCGCTACCTGTGTTCTTTGGGGTATCCTTTATAATAAACTGGTAAAAGAAAATGAAGTATCTCCCTCGGGTCTATGGATTTGTCCTAGCTCACAAATGGAACCCAAGGAGGGGTGCCGGGAGCTCCAGTTTATAGCAGAAGTAGACTTCAAGCTATAGTACTAGTACTTAGGGTTAGTACTTGAAATGTGGACAGTTTTGTGAGCCAAAGCCATCAGCTGTGAGATCTTCTGCAGTCTTTGGGTAGATGGTGTCAGAATTAGGTTGAATTAGAAGAAACCAATTTGGGCTCCGCCATGAACTGTTTGGTCTTTAGTGTGGAGAAATCTCTGCATGCTTCTTGAGAGAAGAGACTTTGAGTTTGCTCCTTCCTGCTTTCCAGAGGCAAACTGAGAAGGAGTGATGCTCTGAGGCCGTTCACAGTGTGGGTCGCTACAGTGGAGCTGAAGGGGACACTGCCTGTGCCTACTCAAAAGTCAACTTCTGGTTTTCTGTGGTGCTGGGTGGCTGGGGACGACGGGCTCCTTCTGGCTACTGTGTGGGTTCTGTGGCAAGGGACATGCCTTCCGTGGCTTATTTTGTAATCCCAGTCACACAGCACTTAATGGTGGGTGTGTAGTAAGCAATGAACTTGGGTAATCTCCTCCTGGAACATTTTAACAGCTTGATAAAAGTTAGCCGCTTCAAGATGCACCTGACGCTACCATGGATAAAAATGACAAGATCTCCAAGGCTGTGGTAGCCTACAGGGCATAGCAACTTTTGCTTGTTTGGTTATTTGTTTTGTAGTACTGGGAACCGAACCCAGGACCTTGGTACTGAGCTGCATCCCTGCTTAGTCTTTTATTTTAAATTTTTAGAAAGGGTATTGCTAAGTTGCTAAATTAATCAGGCTGGGCTTGAATTTATAATCCTCTTGCTTCAGCCTGCCAGGGTGCTGGGATTATAGACACGTGCCTCCATGCCTGACTGGCACAGCATTCTCATGATAAACTTTTTTATAAGTAGAAATAAGCTCCAAAATAATGATAACATGTATTGCAAATACATAGACCAGCGGCAGTAGTTTGTTATCATTATCAAATATTATATCTGGTACATAACTGAATGTGTTATATTTTTAAACTACTGGTAGTGAGGTGGGATCTTAACACCAGCACCACTGTACACAGGAGTGGCTCACGGTGGCTGTTACGTTGCAAAGTGCACGATGGCACTGGGGACAGGGATGTTTCAGCTGCACTATGGTCTTGCCCCAGTGTGAAGTGCAACACTATGAGTTGTCTCGCAGTGGTTTATTTCTAAAGGAAGATCAAGTGCAGGGTAAAATAAAGAAGGTGGAGGTGGCTGGAAAGTTGCAACAGAAGCAACAGAAGCAGTGAGATGTCTCCTTAGCAAAAAAGGGGGACGATTCTTTTGGAGTAGGTGCTAGAAAGGTAGTACTTAGTGGCTGCGCTTGTCCATATCACCTGTTTAGCCAACTCTTCTAGTATACAGTGTGCATATCTCTAATCTGAAAATCTGTTTGCGGAGAGTGTTGAAATCCAAAGCCTTCTGAGTGCCAACACGATCCCCACCAACGTGTGATTCCATACCACAATACCCTGTATCTGGATAGAATGATTCAAACTAGTGTGAATTCTTTTTAAAGCAGGTCCAGCTCAGTGCAGGGTTGCTTGCCTGCCTCCTGTACTGTGCATACACATTGTTTAAAATTATGTGCAGGCTTTGTGTACAAGGTGCATGTGAAAGATACATGACTTTGACGTTTAAACTCTCACCACAAAGATGTATCGTTATTTACATGAAAATCTTCCAGAATCTGAGGAAATCAAAACTAATGTACTTCTGATAGGGAATGCTCAACATATAGCTAACACGAGACTTATATGAGCTGGAATCTGAGTTATGACCCACACCACATGAGTTAATTTTCCTTACAAAACCTTCAAGAGTGTCTGTAAATCTTCCCTAGTCCCATGTTACCAAGCATTGCTTTAGCAATATGGCAACAAGATGATTTTTACATTGTAGTCCAAAATTCATATACAGTCACTCTGGTTGAATTGGATCAATCACTTCAGTACCAATCAATCACTTAACTCCTGATAAAAAAAACCAGTCACACTAGCTGCTTGATAGACATCTTTTTAATGGTTTACTTTAAAACAAATAATCCCAGTAAAAGAGAGCAAGTGGAATTACATGGTAGCTTAAAAGAGATATGATATTCCTGATTTATTTGTTTTCAGGAAACAGACAATTGCATTGTTGTACATGACTTTTAGAATTGCTCACTGAAATGCACATAATTATATTAAATTAAAGTCTCTCTTACATAAACACAACCTGGTTATTTAAGGCAAAAAAAAAAGTCAGCTTCTGGGGAGATAATATAGTCACGATATTTCCTTAATCTGTTTGAATGCAAGATCCTCTGATGTAATTGCCCAAGTTTTCTTCCCTGTTTATGGTTTTGCTGTGCAAATGGCTGTGAGGCTTTCTCACTGTGTGCCTGACTTCCTCCTCTCAACCTCTTCCTTCTCTCTATTAAGCGTGTTTGGCTTTTAAGTTAAGAACCCCTGGCGGAACCACTCCATCCATGAGAGGTGATGAAGGCACCTTGGAACGAGAGATAGGGAGAATGTCTTCCTGGAGACAAAACTTGCAGTCCACAGGTGTTAATTGAGTTGAACAAATGCAAATATGACGTCAGACATAGAAAAAGTCTGAGTGAACCTCAAACATAGGGTATTTGTGGTGAAGTAAGTCCTCGCTTCCTTCTCCCTGCGTGTTGAAGGGCGCAGACAAATTTGGACTGAGAGAGCTCAGGGCCACTCAGTGCTCAGCGAAATTGTGCTTCAGGACACCATTTGGATCGACCAATAGGACTTTGCTAAGTGTAAATGGGACACCCTTTTCCACAGAGATCAACACAAACAGAACCTTACAGTTTTCTCACCATCTTTTACCACCCGAGAGTCTTTGTGCTAGGGTGAGATAGACAGAAATGCCCATGGCTTCAACGGATGCACGCTTTCCACAGCACGCCTTGTCACATTTTGCTATGACTAAGACCTCGGTGAAAGGAGGGGGCTTTCTTTCTGAATAACTTTGTCTCCAGCGATGCTGTGTGAACTACACCATATGAGGTCTAGTGAGGCCTCCCAGGGTGGGGGGGAGGGGGTCCCCAGTACATTCAGAATTCCTGCTGCCAGTGGGGTTTGACCCGAGACAGAAAATGTCCAAGAATCAGAGCTACCTGAAAGTTGTTACCTCTTTCCTCTTTGTTGGCTAATATTTGAAGAGACCTGCCCAGCATGGGGGAGGGGCCTGGCTTTAGGACGGTGCATGTGTGTGCTTCCATATGTGCGTGTATGTGTGTGTGTGTGTGTGTGTGTGCGTGTGCATGTTTATGTAAACAATGTCTTTGGGAGGGTGTATTACAAGTTCAGCTCGAGTAGAGACAGGGCCAGAACAGAGACTGTATTTATTAACTGGCTAACCTTCTGTGCTTAGACAATGAAAACAACTCACTGCTTAGAGAAATCCTTTTAACTGGAGCGTCTTCAGCACACAAGACTGTTCTGAAGGATACACTCCTGGGGCGTGAGACAGAATCCAATTGAGATAGGAATAGGATGTTTTGAAAATTGCAGTTTAGCGAAAGGGGCAAGTATTTTAGAAGGATGAGAAGCTCACTGTAGGCAGAGAGGATGACGGGTCTCCTTGGGGGTGGAGGCTGCTTAAGGCCTAGTGGAATTCTAAGCAAAATAGTGACTGAGTGGGGAGAGGGCTGAGGCAACCTGGCGCCTCCCAGGGCCCTCCTCTTTTGAGCAGGATGACACTCTGGCTGCTGCTTCTTCCTGGCTGCTGGAGGTGTTTTTCTGGTGGCAACAGTAATACTTTCTATAGCAAAAGCTCTTCTTGAGTTTTTTTGTGGCTGGGGTTTAGCCGGATTGAAATGCTATCTCTCCTCGCCTTGCTTGTTCACACGTCCTTAATCTGAATCTGATGTTTATATATATATATATATATATATATATATATATATATATATATATATTTTTTTTTTTTTTTTTTTTTTGGTCTTTTTGAGACAGGGTCTCGCTATGCAGTTCAGGCTGGCCTTGAGCTCACTTTTGTAGCCCAGGCTGGTCTTGAACTCATACTGATCCTCCTGCCTCCCAAGTGCTGGGATTACAGGCATGCACCACCACGCCCAGCTCAATTTGATGTTTTGTTTTGATTTTTGAGACAGGGTCTCACTTCGTAGTCCAGGCTGGCCCTGAACTCACTCTGTAGCCCAGGCTGATCCTAAATTCACAGCAATCCTCCTGCCTCAGCCTCAACAGTGCTGGGATTACAGGTGTGGGCTACCAAATGTGGCCAAAATTCTGACATTCTGGGATAGCAAGGCAGACAGCTAACAAGCAGCCAGAGTTGCTTGTTTCTGAGAAACACAGTTTTTGTTTTCCTTGGTCTTTTTGCTTCTATGATATATTCAGTGTTTGGATTGGCAGACCTTGCCAGTGCTGCCTGGCTTTTAATTAGAAACATTTACACCAGGAAATAGATCCAGTAACTTCAGTATTGGGACAACTTTATTGGGAAGACTAGAAAGTGTTCACTATAGTATAAAAAGTAAAGGAACTTTAGTTTTAGCCTTTCATATGCAAATGCATGACATAATAGTAAAAGACATTCAGGGTATATTAAAAAATAAATACTTTGCAAAATCTCTGTCTGTATATAAGAAATAGGGGATGTATAGGTAGCTGAATTCTCTACCAAGTATTATTTTTTTTTAAAAAAAAATCTGTTTTTTTTTGTTTTGGTTTCTCTTCACTTCCGTCATAGAGGGGGAGTTGTTTTCAAGGTTTGCCTACTTCCTGGTGTTGTGTCTGGATTCTCAAAAGGCTCCCCCTGCCCAACTCTGCCCCTCCTCAATATTCCTTTCGCTAGGGTGTTACCTGTACACTGGGGAAGGCAGAATCCCACGCACCCCTCATGGGGCAGGGTGGTGTGAGCCTAAAGTGGGGAGCCCTGAAGAGAAACCAGCCCGGTCATGCTGGCCTTTTCTACACTGGTGCAGAAGGTGACCATTTTCAGAACTGACTGCGTCATCAGAAACTACACCTCCACACCATCCGATAGGCCAGCAGTGTGCGCCCTCCTGGCCCTGCATCCCATCGTCTGCACATTTTCTCACTGAAAAACATTCTTGTCATAAAGGACAACATGAAGATGATGTGCGAAACTCCCTGCCACAGCTCTCTGTCACCAAGAGCACACGAAGGGACATCCAAATGACACCGAGAATAAAATGACCGAGCGGCAAGCACATCTTGCAATAAGCAGCCGTCTCTGTTACTCCCAAATTCTGCTTTACTGGATACACTGTTAGCAGCGGTTGATAGCCATTATGTTTAAATATACATTATGACCTAATTTTGAAAATGTGTTGTCACAAAGCAGAAATGCCTGCAATTGGAAGGACTTGCTCCTACATTTCAAAATAGAAGAGTGTCCAATCTTCTAAGTGATCGAGTCATGACATTTCCACACACCCTGTAGCATGAGCAGTGTTTGGTATCTCAGGATTTTAAACTCAAGGTACATTAGTAAACGCGCATGTCGATGCGCGTTGGAATCCCAGCCATCCCTAAACATGCATTTTCATGCAATTAAAAGATAACAGGCTTAGAAACTGCCTTTCACGTTCTTCCTGCAATTCTTGCAATTTTGACTTTTTAGAAGGGCTTTCCAAATAGTTCATGCAGTGATCACTTATGGCTAAAGGAACCACTATGTTTTGAAAGAAAACGAAGAACTTATTTCAGTTTGACGTGGGGCAAGCTGAGGGCGTCTGAACTTTCTCCTGCCTTACAGATGCTCTGAGATGATCGGGTTCTTCCAGTCCTGAGAGAGTCTGCTGTGGAAGCAGTTTCCTTGGCGGGCTGTGGGGTGCCGTCAAAGGTGTCTGTCTCTGTCTCTTCGGCACACACCTCTTCATCAGTTATGAATAACTTGGATTCTCTCCATTTGGGGTAAAAATCCTGGCTGCCTCTGGAGCCACTTGAGTCACTCCCTGAAAGCTGTAAGTTCAGTTCCTCTGTCGACCTGATGAGGTTTTGTACCGACAGAGACTTGCCCAGGTCCTTGGACACCGTGGGGAGCACAGACATGAGAGTTTCCCCTCCGGTGTCGAAGCTTTTCCTCAGAGCACGGTCCTTGGCCAGGTTGGACTGCAGAACCTGGACGTTCTCCTTGGAGGAAACAAGGCAGGTGGTGACATCAGAAATGCTTTCTTGTAAGCCCGTGGGGTTTGGGTACGAAGTCTCTGGCCTGGGCAGATGCTTGATGACTGGGAGAGGAGGAGGGATCTGTAAGGTTGTTGGGGCGGCCGGCTTGGGCACCGCAGCTATTTGGTTTGCAATGTTATTGGGCGCCACCGCGGAGCCCTCACTCTGACTCAACGGCGCCTGGGCCACCGGGCCATGCACGGTGGGGCTGAGCGCGTAGAAAGTCTGGGCGCTGAACTCGTTGGGTGTCAGGATGAACTGCAACCCCCGGGAGATGTTGGCGCTGGCCGACCTGGTCAGGCAGCCGCTGTTCTGAGTGGAACTGGACAGGTCCTTGCTGTCCACCGGGCTTTGATAGTCGGATGTCTGTTCACATTCAAAAGGCGGAATCTGGAAGGAAGCCAGCGTGAGCGCGGAGGCCGGGCCTTTGCGGAGGACCTGCTGGTAGATGTCCAGCAGGCAGTCCAGCTTGGACTCAATGGACTGGACCTAGAGGGCGGGGCGCAGGCACACAAAGACAGCCTGTTATTAAGAACCGAATTCAGTGAAGACAAAAAATGAACGACTGTGTGTGGGTACAGTTGAAAAGATAATGAGTAAAAATGACAAGGCGGCCCTGGCTCGGGCTGAAGGTCACAGCTGTCACGAGGCCAGGGGAGGGGACAGGGGAGAGTGGTCCCTAGGCTTTGGTGCCACACCTCCTTCAGCTTCTCAGAATGGGCATTGATGCTCTAAGAAGTCGCATGGGCATGGCAAAGGCCACCTACCATCACCCTCAGATCACCTTCCCAGATGTCACCTTTCTGGGACTGCACTGAATTTTAGTACGGAACTTATTAGACAATGAAGTACAGGCCGTGTGTCCACCTGGGTGAGTCTGAATTTAAAACTGAAGGTGTAACTTGCTTCAGAATACGTGGCTGTTCATGATTTCAGGGAAGGAGAAACTTGATTTCTAAAACATTGTATTTGTATAAGAAGAGACAGCCTCATTGTGAGCACCCAGTGCTTGTCATACCTATGATAGGTTTTTTTTTTTTTTTTTTTGTCTTTATTCTTTCTTTTTAAATTTTTTAAAGGTACTTGGTACAGGGTCTCTCTATGCAGCTTGGACTCCTCGTGGTCCTCCTGTCTCAGCCTCCCTAGCGCTGGGATTACAGGAATGCACCACCATGCCAGTGCACCCCAGGGTAGGACCAGCGTAGCATGTGGGACCAGGGATCGAACTCTGGTCCTTGGGCTTGTCTAAGCAGGTGCTTAGTCCACTGAGCGGTCTCTCTAGCCCTTGTCTTCTAAAAGAGATGGCGAGAGAGAGAGAGAGAGAGAGAGAGAGAGAGAGAGAGAGAGAGAGGCAGTGCCAATAACCCAAAGACAAATGAAATATAGATCGTTCCTCTTTTACTATTGGAAATCCATAGCTGCTCCCTTTGGAGGATGTGCTAAGGAGATCAAACTTTCTGTTGTGTAAGTGGCGCTGCCCTATTGTATCCAGGACACTGTACACGTGCACACACACACACACACACACACACACAAGGAAGATTTAATTTCACTCAGTCTTTTCATTTTACTCCTTTAAGACATATTAATCAGGGACACAATACAGCAGTTAATGCTTTAATGTTTTTTCTCTTCTCTTTTTCATGTTTTTGGGCTGGTGAGATGGCTCAGTGGTCTAAAGCACCTGCTTAGGCAAGCTTAGGCAACCTCAGGGACCACAGTTTGATCCTCAGTGTCACATGCTGTGCCAGTCTTACTCCCAGTGTAGGCTGAGCTGGCCATAACACAAATAAATAAATAAAGTTTGTTTTTTTTTTAAAGCTATCTTTTAAATATTTTCATCAATGGTGTATGCTTTTGCTGGCATTTCAGCAAATGAATTTAAGACAGCAATCTGCAGTATGACAACTCATTGTTGAATTCCTATAATGTTTAGTGACATTCTGTGTTATCTCTAATTTTTTTTTTTTTTTACTATTTTTTATTCTTTCAAAAGAAGAAAGAATAAAGAAGTTAAAAAAAAAAAAAAAGCCTTAATCATTGAGACAGATCCGCTTACTTGTAACTAATTTTAATTAAAAACAACCCAGCTGGAGGCTCCCCAGGGCCGCTGATCCCTGAACCTTACCTGTTTTTCAACCTTGACTACGCGGCCGAGCATGCTGACGTCATCGGCGGTCTCCTGTTCCGCTGTAATCTTCTCCCGGCTCTTCTTATCTGATGTGATTTGCCCTTTTCCAAGAATTTGATCAACACTATCGGAGAAAGAGGATATCTGATTCATAAGCTGAAGACTCAGATTACCTTGGCAGGAGTAAAGCATTTTGCAAAGAAAAAGTAAGTATTTTTAATTACTAAGGATGAGAAAAAGGCGAGTGGCTTCCCCTTGAGGATCTTACTCCTTAACCTGGATCACACCTAGGATCCATTTGTTCAGAATTCTGGTTCCGTGATGGATACATGCACGGTTGGTCTTCTGGAAGCAAAGCTGTCCTAAATGTTCACTGCAGACCAGGCAGTTCGGAACTTAGCCACTTCAGAAGGTGAAAAAGTTAGCACACTAATAATTTTGCATCAGTAGAGCAGATTACGCAGTGGACGTAGTGCGTATCTGATATGTGGATGATAAGCAGGTGAGAAAACGTTGCTTTTAGGTATTTGACTTGGGAGCGTATGCACAACTAGAAAGCCAAGATTATGGTAATTCTGTAGCAGCTCAGCTGTATAAAGACCTTGGGCACTGTCCACATTACCATAGATTATAACATGATCATGGATAAGATAAAGCAATTTCCAAGGAAATCTGATCAGCCAAAACGGGATCACTCTTACTTAAAAAAATAAATTTAAAAAAAAATATATATATATATTCATTTGGTACAGGGTCTCGCTATGCAGCTCAGACTCATGGTGACCCCCCTGTCTGAGCCTCCCCACCTCTGGGATTTTTTTTTTTTTTTTGAGACAGGGTCTTGCTATGCAGTTCAGGCTGGCCTTGAGCTCACTTTTGTAGCCCACGCTGGTCTCAAAATCACACTAATCCTCCTGCCTCAGTCTCCCAAGTGCTGGAATTACAGGCATGTGCCACCATGCCCGGCACCACCTCTGGGATTACAGGTGTGTACCATCACACGCAGTTTCAAGGGGTGCCACAGCATGCCTGGGGTACTGGGGCCAGCAAGGCATGTGGTACTGGCGATCAAATCTGGGTCATTGTGCTTGCAAGGCAGGCACGTAGACTACGGAGTTATCTCCCCAGCCCCTGCATTCCTACTTTTTGTATGTTTTAGACTTGAATTATCATGGATGTTCACTCAACTTTCCAGTTTACTGTGTTTGCCTAGAAATCAGTGCTGCCTACTTCCTGTCCTCCCTCCCTCTCTTCCTCCCTCCCTCCCTCCCTCCCTTCTTTCCTTCCTTCCTTCCTTCCTTCCTTCTTTTTTTTTTTTTGCTATAACTCTACAAAGCCCAGAGTAATATTTTGAGTTCTGCGTGCCCATCTGTTTGGCACATATAATTGGCTCAGTAATTATCTGCTTAATGAATAATCCTTGATTTCTATAATTAGTCAACAGGCCTTTTACTAAAAGTCTAATGTGTGCGTGCCTCAGACTGGGCTAGGTATACTGTGGAAACACAAAAGTATTGACGACCCAGTCCTTACATTTTAAGAACCATTTGATCTCCAGTGCTGACTTTGTGTACCTGAAAATAAAGCAACTATTAAAAAATTGTCTCAATATTTGGCCTGAAGAAGCGACCACCAGTCGCATGTGGTTGGATGTACATATTGAACCCACGCATTTCAGTCACTCAGTGAGATTACATGCTTGCAGGAATGCTGCACATCTGTCACTGCATCTGACCCTAAGAACAGGAAGGGCGCTGCCTTTGAGGCAAGCAAGGGCAACAATGCAGGCCCAGGGTCAACTCTCCAATCCCCGCTCCAGCGGTCCCAAGGTTATGAGTGTCTCATGCACTGTAGTAGCCTTTCATGGTGCAGGAGGTCAGAGAACAAAAAGGTTGGCTTCACAAGCTGCAGAGTTGGGAAGGGGTTAACGAAGGAGGCTGGACAGCTGACTGATGAGGGGCTCACAACCAGAGGGCAATAGCAGCAATAACCAAACATCAGCAGTAGCCCTCAGTTGGTTTATTCCAGGTGATTGCATCTCCCACGTTAACTCTCTCCACCCCCTGGACAAGCCTGTGTGCAGAACGAGCTGGCACCATCCACGTGCAAAAGGAGGAAACTCCGCCAGAGGCTCTGCGTACTATTTTGCCTTTGTGTCAAAAGTGGAAGCCTAGTTGCCCACTAGAATCAAACTGTAGATGGACACTTTAAAGACATTGCTACTAGAATGTTTCCCCTAGCTCTAGTCAGTCACTGCCGTGACTCACCGCGTTTGGAGGCTTTTAATCCTGCAGAGCATGTCCAGGTGGCCAGCCGAATATTGCTCTATGACATCTTTCACATCATATGGGCGCAATGTTTCCTTAAACTTTCGCTTTGCAACGTGGAATTTCATGATTCTGCAAGAATAACATAATACACATTAATCACACATTACACATAAATCTTCATAATGATGCTAAAAGAAGCTACAAAAATGAGTTACTGGTCAAAATAAGAAATTTTGGAGGAAAAAAAATCAAGCATTGCATTATTTGAGGTGCCCATAGAATGCAATATAAAGATCTGAATTATAGATGATAATTTAAAAGCATCTCTTTGAGTCACACTCTAAAATTATAAAAAAGTACAAAAACAGATTAAAAAATTGACTAAATATTAATTGTTGTTCTTTTTAAAAGTTTACTGAAACCCTGAATTTATTTATTTGTTTGTTTTTACATATTTTCATCATCAAATCTGTTTAATAGATATAGGTATGTAAGATTGGTCAAATAAACATTAACACTTTCAATAAACCTTATTTTTTTTTTAACTCTTCCAAATGCATTTTGTATTTAAGTCACTCTTCTAAAAAAACAATTTATAGGGGTTGAGGATGCAGAAAATGCAAGGTCTTGAGTTTGATTCCTGGTACCC
>PVKN010003387.1:0-37554 GCA_004027915.1 Capromys pilorides | reverse complement strand
AGGTAAGACTCATTAAGAAAGACAAGGATGGTCACTACATCCTTATAAAGGGAACAAGCCAAGAGGACAAGATTAATAAACATAAATATATATGCAACAAGTACTGGTACATCCAGTTATATAGAACAAGTATTAATGAACATGAAAAACCAAATCAACACTAATACAACTGTATTAGGAAACATCAATACCTCAATCACAGACAGATAGATCAACTACAAAAAAGTCAACAATGGGATATTATAACTGAACTAAACTTTTGAACAAATGGACTCAGATGTCTACAGAAAGTCCCACCCCACAACATCAGAATATACATTTGTTATGGTTTATGTCTAGTTGTCCCCACAGAGCCTCATGCAATCATGGGGCAGGGACTTCTAGAGTTTGAGACTTGACTCATGATCCACTGGGATTGTGTATCTTAGTACTGATGGGATTATGGGTCTGAGTACTTCTGGGATTACTTGACTGATGATCCACTGGGATTATGTGTTTTAGTATTGATGGGGTTATTTGGTCTGAGTATGGCTGGGATTATGGGTGTGGCTTAAGGTGAATAGGCTAAGGCAGACAGCCTGAATGCAATATAAAAAGGGACAGAGAGACAGACTCACGCTGCTGCTCTCTGCTCCCCTGGTTGTTCCGTTGCCTCTGTCACCATATTGTTGTTGTTATGGTGCCATGAACTGCTGCTCTCTGCCATGTGCTTCTCTGTCTTGGAGCCAGACAAGTATGGACTGAAACCTCCAGTAACTGTGAGCTAAATAAACCTTTGCTTCCTTCAATTTGGGTGTTGGGTATTTGTCCCAGCAATGACAGAAAAGACAACATTCTTCTCAGCTGCACATGAAATGTTCTTCAAAGTAGATCACATACTAGCTCACAGAACATGCTTAAGTAAATGCAAAAGAACTGAAATTATCCCATGCATAGTATCAGACCATAGTACAATGAAACTGGAAATCAACAGCAAAAGAAACCAGAAAATCTTCATAAACATATGGAAATGATCCAACACCCTCTTGATCAAAACCATGAGAAAATAACACTCCAAATGCTGGTAAAACTATACAAATCTCAAAAGTTTTCCTCTTCAACCTAAAACAGATTTGGCAGCAGGACATGGCTGGGACATACCACAGCAATGGACGGATCCAGCTCCCCAATCCCCATCCTGCAGGGCGGGTGCTGGCAGTGGAAGGTCTCATCAGGGATGAAGCAGCCATCTGTTAACTCCACCGATGGTTGCGTGGTGTGAGGATCCAGGTAGATGAGCTCCTCGCCTAGGCAAAGTGAAGGTCAGCCAGGGAGTAGAGGGCCATATTTAGGCCCAGCATGCCAAGGCCAGCCCAACAATATAGCCCCAGTGTGAAGCACAGCAGGCATGAAGTTGGGTAGGGCCAGACCATCAGGGAAAGGGAACACATGGAGGCCACATGGCCAGCCAACATATAGCACCAGGCAGACACGGTAAGAGGGTACATGCTGCTGGTCCACTGGCACTGCGTCCACAGACACTGTGGTGGGCAAGGAGTAGTGCTGCTCAGGGAACCCTGTCCAGCCAGGCCTGTGGGCTGCAGAGCGCTGGTACAACCCGGGAGGTGGACTCGACTCACCAACGTAGCCAATGAAGTAGTGGGCACTGTTGGGCTTCCCTCCAATGACACCAAGGGACTGGGGCATCATGAAACAGTGCTGCAGAGAGAAGAGAATAGGTTGATAACCACATTATGTTCCTACGGAGCCCAGCACAGCATGAAGGCCCTGCTCACAGCCACAGGCAGGCAAGCAAGGCAAAAGAACGAGAAAACACCCTAAAGAGACTCTGGTGGACAAGGGCCAGGCACACTGCCCCCAGTGTTCTGTTTAGACAGCCTGGGGCCGGGGGCAGGCACAGAGGTGGGACACGGGAATAGGCACACAGGGGACACTCGGCAGACCACCAAGTACTGCATGACACAACGGACAGGAAGAGTACAGACAGGTGGCAAATCAGACACACTGAGACAGGCAAGGAGTAGAGGTGACAAGGGGGTGACACGAGGATGGCAAGAGGGTAATCTGGACATCAGAGGGCAACCAGAGGGCTGAGGGAAAGAACAAAAACCAAGACAAGCATTCCTTTCCACACACATGGTGAGAACCCCATGCAGAGGAGCAAGCAGAGATGCAGAAAGTCTCTTTCCAAAGGGGCTGAAGTCTGAATTCTCCTCAACTGAGGTAAGATCAGGCCCTTCCTGCCTCCCTCAACTATGGACATTCTGAATGTCATACCAGCCCCTATTTTGAGCTGGCTGTTCACCCTCCCTGAAAGCTGCCTGACTATGCCAAGAGTAGCCAAGGGCAAGAGTCATTGTCACCCACCTTCAGTGTTTCTACATATGCCTCATTGATGTCTGTGAGCCCCAAGCGCAGGGGAATGAGAAGCACCAGAGGTCTCCATGGCAATGGTGACTGCCTATTGGTGACCTCAGCTGGAGTGGGGAATCCATTACAGTGCCGGTTGGCATCGGTGGGGAGCACTGCAGCTCCAGCACAGGGAAATCCAGTCCTGCACAACCTCCCTGCAAGGGAAATGAGAGGGTCCGAGCTTAGCAGAAGAGGCAGCAGTTTCCTCCAATGTGCAAGCAAATCATGGTTTTGGAGTAGAAAACGTAGTCCAAAAGGCAGGTGCAAATAAAGGCCAGACATGAAAAACATACAAATTGTTTGTACAACCCTATCAGCCTCTGAGAAAAAGGAAACAATTTTTGTGCTCTGGGTTTAAAACTTTGTACCCTGAGCTAAATTAAACTGCTCCTCCTTTAAGAAAAATTGTGAAATAAAGCACATGTATAAAACAGTGCAAGAAAGATCCACATGTACTTTAGCACTGAAAAATACTCAGGTAACCAGCAGACCCAGACCCCTCACCCCTCCTTTGTATGAGAGCAGCAGAAATAACTTCTGTCCTTTTCCTCTGCCTTCTCCTATCTGGACACACAGTCAACACATAAACTGGGCAGGGCCTTGGTGATGGGAAATGAAGTAAAGTTGTCCACTGATGGTAGTGTTGGTCAAATGTGCATCCCACGTCTGACTCTGAGGAAAAACCCAGCACTCAGGAGGAGACAGAGACAGAGATCATTCTTGACTAGTGAAGACTAAAAGTAGGTTATAACACACACTAAATTTTTTGTAAGACTAAAATTTCTCAAAGTGGACAGCTAGGAAAAAAAGGACTTAAGAAAGTGAAGTAGTTTTACATACATTACTCTAAGAGTCAGTTCTAGGGGCTGGGGAGATAGCTCCATGGCACAAGTGCCTGCCTGACAAGTGCAAGGTCGTAAATTCAAACCCTGGACCCACCTAAAAAAAAAGAGTCAGTTCTAGAATGTTTTTGTTTCTTCTTGAAAGAAGGCACATTCTGATATCAGAATCCAGGGCTGGATGTGTACCTGTTAAGCTCTGATGGTGCTGTTCTGGTCCTCTGTGACTTTTTTTTTTTTTTTTGACTAAAAGATATTACACGGGGCTGGGGAGATAGCTCAGGGGCACAAGTGCCTGTCTGGCAAGTGCAAGGTCCTGAGTTTGATCCCCAGTTCCGGAAAACAAAAAACAAATTAAAAGATATTATATATCCCACTGGCTGGAGGGTTTGCGTTGTTGACTGCTGTTTCGGTGGCAAAGCTCCATAGTGACAGCACCCTCTGGTGGACAAGATGGTTTTTCCAAGCACAGAACTCCACTGCCTCCAGATGAGGAATGCTGCTCTAGAAAAGCAATTTCTGGTACAATTTCAGAGCATCATTGGTTTTCCCCCAACTCTTCCTTATGCTACGATTGCAGTGCTGAGAATTGAATCTAGGTTTTCACTCACTGCATCACTGAGCTAATTCTCTAGCCCTTTTCATTCAGTTTTTAAAATTCAGAGACAGTGCTTTATTAAGCTGCCCAGGCTAGACTTGAATTTGAGCAACTGGGATTATGAGTGTATGGCATACCACACCTAAGCACTTTTGAGAAATTAGGACAAAAACACTCTTTCCTAGAGAAGCCACTGTTCATCCAAGTTTTGTCTGTGGCTGCACATCAGTCTGGGCAGATGTCAGCAATGGTAAAGAAAGGCAGTTTCCTTTTTGTTTATCCTGTGGTCCTCCTGCCTTTCCAAACTTGAAGCCATCAGCAGGGTTACCTAGCACGAACCCATACTCCCGCACCATACCACACCCTGTCTGTCTACCACCTCAGCATCTGGGTCTGATCTGATGTCATTCTTCCCAAATGTTGGGGTCAGACATTGTGCTGCTGTGATGAGCAGTCATGTCTACCTGGCCCTGACCCCTGCCAGGTCTTCTCATGGCCCCAAGGGCTGCTGGGAATCTAGACTTGGGGCTCCTCCCTGGCTCTACTCCCCACCTCCTGGCTACACACAGCTCAGGATGACTTAATGGCTCAAATGCTGAAGCCACACACACCCATCTGGGCAGAGAATAAAAGGAGCCTGTCCTTTACTCTTTCCACTCTTTCTGACTGTAGAAGCCCAGTAAGGGGCTGGCTGGACATGAGCAGGACAAGTGATTTTCCTAGAATCTGGGAAAAAGGAGATCAAGGCGGAACAACACACCATGTAGCCAGTTAATGAGATGGTCACAAAGTATCTTATGTTTTTTGAAAACACATAGTCTCCCTACTAGAAGGACTATGACCCTGAACTCAGTCCTCCTGACCTAGCCTCCTGAATGCTAGATCTTATGTTGTTTTTTTTTTTTTAATTTTTATTTATTTGTTTGCTTGTTATGTTTGTTTGTTTCTTTATTTATTCATTTTGTGGCTGGCTCAGCCTGCCCTGGTGGTGGTGCTGGCGCAGCATGTGGTGCCGGGGATCGAACTGCAGTCCCCGCAGTTGCCTGAGCCCTCCTAAGCAGGCGCTTTAGACCACTGAACCATCTCGCTGGCCCTAGATATTATGTTTTTGAAAAGCATTAAAAACAATGAAAAAAGCATGCCACAAAGATAATATGGAGCTAAGCACAGTGGTATACTCATTACCCCAGCTACTTGGGAGGCTGAGGTGGAGGGTTCCAAGTTCAAAACCAGCCTCAGAAATTTATCAAAACTGTCTCAAAAATTCTAAAAATAATACACTGGAGACATATAGTTTAGTGGCAGAGTGACCAAAGGTTCCACCCAATACCAAAAACAACAATAACAATAGCAACAACAGCAGCAACAATGACGGCCTCAAGGTGGAATATGAATGGTACAATTAGTGACTTGTTTTGTATTTTTAAGTTTTCAGAAATCTTAATAATTAGAATAAGTTAAAAAGCAGAAGGAAGAAACACTTGTTCTAGGTCTGTCGATTGTGAAAGGGGAGCTCATGACAGTGGCCATGTCAGATTCCACCTCGGCCTGAGACTCTGTTGACATCACCCTGAGGTGAAGAAACAAGACTGAGGCCAAGCATGAGTCAAGAGCTTCTAAGTTGGAGTCCAGACAACTTAGGGAGACCTGTCTTGATACAGTAAGCCTAAAAAAGGGCTGGGGATATAACTCAACGTAAAGACCCTGAGGTCAAGCCCCCATTCTGCAAAAAGAAAGCAAGGAAAAGAGCGAGAACAGAGAGGCCCTATCACGCAGGCAGGGAAATGACATGTCTGTGGCCTGATGGGTACAAGGGTCGTGCACACTGCAGCAATGCAGGACAGACCCATTTGCACTGCCCATCTGAGCACCGCTGGAGACATGGTTCTCTCTCAGTCTTCCATTTTCCTTTTCTTTTTTTTGTGTAGTAGTAAAGATTGAACGAATTTTTTGAGTTTTTGAAACATGGTCTTATCTGCCTAGGCCAGGTCTGAACTTGGAATCTTCCTGCTTCAGCTTCCCAGAGCGCTGGGATTACAGGTGTGCACCACTCCACCCAGCTCAATGAGTTCTTCTTAAGCAGAACTGGGTTCAAGGCAATGGCAGGATCCCAGCAAAACTAGGTTTAAAGCAGCTCTGAGAGCTATGTGGGGAAGGCTCTGATGCACACAGCATAACAAGCACTGTGGAGGAGAAGGTGGCATTCAGAGCACACCTGCTGGGCCGGCCCTTATAGGGGCCTTCTCCCCAAATGTTCTTCTTCAGGTCTGCTGACCAGAGAGCTATGTGTGCGATAGGTTGGTGTCCCTACATCTCAGTGGGCTGTGTGAACACACAGAGGCACTCAGCAAGCACCCCTGCAAGAGTCAGCAAAGCATAGACATCTTAATGTGTTTGTTTGGTTTTGTTTTGATTACTGGGAATTGCTCCCAAGTTGTCATACTGAGCTATATTCTGATACCTTTTATTATTTTTTACTTCTATAAAGGGTCTCACTATGTTGCTACATTGATTGGACTCGGCTTGAACTTGCAATCCTCTTGCCTCAGCCTCGCAGAGTACTGGGATTACAGCCATGTACCACCAAGTCCTTTTTATTATTTTTTCAAGGCAGGGTCACAGGCCTCAAACTCCTGCATTCCAGTAATCCTTTGACTTCAGCCTCCAAAGAGCTGGGATTACAGGAGCTATAAACCAGTGCTTTGAGCTCTAACATATTTGTAAGAGAAACAAAAAACGGACAGGTTCTAAGTAACTGGTCATTCAGGAGAGCCCGGGCTCCTCCCTCCAGACAAACCCTGTGCCTTGCTCTGCTGACTCACAACTCAGTAGGTGGTGCTTCTGGTGGGGCCCAACAGGAAAATTCAGGTCCCCACAAGTACTCCTCCTCCTCAGGAACAGAAATCTGAGCACTTACTGATCTCTTCCATCACTACAGTATTGTCCATCGCTATGTGAACGGCCAACGAGCTCCATGTATCAAATACAGCAAGCTTCCTGCAAGAGGAAGTCAGGAGAGCACACCCTGAGTGTCTCACAGCTAGATGCTGCCCCTCACATCTGCCACAGTGGATCTCAGAGGACTGCCCTCCTAGGGAAGAGGGTGAGCTTCAGACAGGAAAGTTGAAAGGACTCTGTTCCTCCCCATCAGTGCCCCAGTTGCCGTTCATGAACAGAGCACATGTGTGCATACACACACACACACATACCCACATACATACCCATACCCACACACCACCAGTCCTGGGGCACAGTGAGGAGGGAGGTGTAGCACTCTACCAAGCACTCTACGAGGGCAGCTCAGAGCAGCGTCCTCTCAAAGATACCTAGGAAGAGCCCTGCAGAGGAAAATGGGCTGCAGGTTCACAGTTCCTGCAGCACATGCATGGAAACCTGAGCCACTCCTGGGAGTGTAGCATACAAAAGCCCTGCTACCCAGTGAGATAGGGAAGCAAAAAACTATTCCAGGCACAGTGGCAATGCTCAGGCTCTGAGCTGCAAGGACCTGCTGTGTCTTGGAACAGAAAGAAAGGCAAGTGCCTAAGAAACCTACAGGTATACAGGATAGTGGCCTGCCCAGCTGTTTCCTCTGCCCTCAGCCAGCTATGGGAGTGAGTATACCCCAAGAGATGAAGGACAAAGCAGGACCTGCCAGAGCTGACACCTATAGAAAGCAGACCACAGGGCACATGATAAGTGCCACGGAGAAACCCTGAAGAAGGACTATTGGGGGAAGAACTTGGCAGTCAGAGCACAGAAGGACCTAAGGCAGGAGCCTGGAAGGAGCAAAGGTGCATGCACCTCAGCAGAGCATCAGTATGTGGGTACAGCACAGATAACCAGGAATCTTAAGACAGCTCAGAGCCAGAAAGACAGCTGTCAAAGATTGCTGAAGCTACAGAAACAACTTTGGCTACTACTTTAAAAAGAATAGACTGACAAGAAGGTAGGGTCAGAATATAGATCAAGGTAAGAGAGAAGGGATGAAAACTGGTCAGTAACAGGACACAGCTCAGGTGGTGCAAGAGGAGGTGCAGATGAGCATGCTTCTGGCCTTCATATGGTCCTGCTGCATGGGGTCCCTGTGCAGAAGCAGGAGACAGGGAGGTCCCTGAGGACCCCCAAGAGGGGATGCACACACAGAGAGCTATTGTTCAGAACATAACTTGGAAGCTTTCCTGTAGCTCCACAGGTCAGGGAGGAGGAACAAGAGGAGAACAGAGGACAGGAGGAGCAGCATGGCTGAGAAATGGTCCAAGAACCCATGGCAACGGCTGCCCCTTGATAACAGGATGACACGAATATATCAAAAGGATGGATGGCAACCTTGACGTTACTACTTAGAGGATAGGAAGCACCATGAAGGAGGTAGGGTGTGAACCATATGTGCAAGCTGGGGCAGGGCAAGCCTGGGCAATGACTCTGAAGGGCACAGATAGGCTAAGACAAGAGGATAGCAACATAGCAGGAAGTCAGATACAGGAGACAGGAAAGAGTACAGAAGAATGCCAGTAAGAGGAACTGGATGCAAATAGGGACCTTTCTAGGGGAACAGGCTGGGTGAGACAAGAGGCTACTTCACAAACAGCAAGGGTAGGTACCATGGTGTCTGAGTGGAGCCACAGTTGCCCAGTAGGCTTTAGGGGAAGCAACAGCAGAGACAGCTCAGGAGATAGGGCCGTCAGCAGGAACAAGGTCCAGGGTGGTGACTCCTAGAGCACCAATCCAGAGCGCCCCCCAGAAGGGCTTAAACTCTGGGCACCACCATAGGGAGGAGCACCAGGTCACACAACTCAGAAGGGCAAGGGATATGAAGTGGTCTACTCCTGGCAACACAGGAAGAGCCATTTCAGAAGGATTTGTCCTGGAGCAAGAGAAGAACAGTACCCTCAGGACAAGAGGCCAGTGCAGATGAAGCCCAAATACTGGGGCATGTGGGAGGGCAGAAGCCTCTGACAGGCCCTAAGGGGAAGGGCCACAGGACACTCACACCCAGCCACCAGAACTGCCACGGTTCCAGATCAGCTTTCACTTCCAGACCATCAGAAACCACCATTACTGATGGACCCATGACCCTATTTCCACCAACAAGACTTGGGTAAAGCACTCATTTCACAGAAAACATAAATCCCCAAACCTGGTAAATCCAGGTCACCTCTAAGGACCCTCCAGAAGCCCCCTGTCCTGCTTGTCAGTGAGGGTTCAAGAGTATTAACACCAAGGGAAACAGACTACCCAGAGGGGTGGGCAGGCCGCAGCTCAGCACGTACTTGAGGACCTGGGCGACAGTGTTCGGGCCATACCACTGGCCGATGGACTTTCCTTCTCCAACTCCCATTTGCGCTGCAGGAAGCAGAAACAGGTTAGCAACATGCACTATCCCAGGCCTCCAATGCCCCCTCCCACCCACTCTTCCATGTGACATGGCAGCAGGAAACACTTCATAGGAAGGCCCAGATAGGATGCCCACCTTTGGGGGGGGGGGGGGCCCAGGGGTGCTTGAGTGAGAAGTGAGACTTAGAAAGGAGGAATGGGAAAGGGAATGTCAAAAATTCCCAGCTGCTCAGCTCTATGCTTGGTCCTTACAGAAGGTGAACAGTGCTCTAGGCTGCCTTCTGTGCACCTGCTCAGGACATTCAGCTGCACCCAACCAGACCAGAACAGCCCCCAGAGGGAACCACTGCTGCCTCTTCATGGAGCCAGCCCACCTATCTGGTGGATGGAGTAGTAGCTGTCCTTCCTGTCAAGGAAAGCATTGAGAACGCTGAAATAGCTGTCAGGTTGCCTCTTCCGTTGTGCCCACCTCCAATCTATTGGGAACAAATGCAAAGGGTTAGTCTAAGCAAAAGCCAGAGAAACAGGGCCATCCAGATGGCTCAGCAGACTAAAGTGCCTGCTTAGACAGAACACAGAAGCTGGGGTTCCATCCCAAGGGTGCAGTGCAAGCCCTGCCTCCAGGGCTCAGTAAGACAGGCATGCACCTGTAATCCCAGCACTTGGGAGGCTGAAAACAGGAGAATCACTATGAGTCTGATCTTTGTAGTGAGATCCTGTAGACCCTGTCTCAAACACATTTAAAAAAAAAAGCCAGAGAAACGAGGCTGGCTTTACACATACATATATATTAACTCAACAAGACAAACTAACAGTGGCTGGGGGTACAGCTCAGCAGCATAAACACCTGCCTGACAAATGCAAGATTCAGAGTCTAATTTCCAGTACAAAAAGCAACAACAACAAAAACCTGACAGCAGAGAACACTATTAAATAGCTTAACAAAAATTTTTAGAAAAATAAACATCAGCATTCTTTATAGAGACTGCTTTTCCAATCACTGAAAACCTATGATCAAGGGGGCCAGGGAGATAGTTCAGTGGCTAAAGTGCCTGCCTAGCAAACACAAGGTTCCCGGTTTGATCCCTAGTACCACCCCCTCCACACACACAAAGAAAACCTATGGTCTTACCTGCAATATGCTTTAAAAATCCCTCAAACCAGAGCCTCTTGCCCCCAGAACCCTTGACTACACTCTCATACTATGACTCACCTCGGCCTAAGTGCCGGCACACTAGAGCCTGTGCGAAGATCATCTGTCCACACCGCAGCATGCAGCCCCAGCCTGTGTCAGAGGTAGGGCCAGTTCCCCCTGTCACAGCAGACAGAGAAAGGGTAAGTCACCATCGAAAACCCACAGATGTTTCACACTATCCCTCACATGTTGCTTGGTCTCAAGATTCCCACACTTGAGGACTTTGAAATGCAAGGGACAAGCCCTTAAGATGGAAAACAGTATGAGGATAAATAATCCGTAGGGCAACAGGGATGTCTGAAAACAGGAACAAATAGTACCCTATGGCCAATCCAGAACTACCATGTCCAACAAGGACCATTTCACAGCTACTAGATAGGTCAAGATTCAAAGGACATTAGTGTCCCTGAGTGTTGGCTGTGGCTGGGACAACAGTGGTCAGGATTACTCCTGCCCTGCAAACACATATGCCCAGGCCGTGCCATCTCATGTCCATTACCAGGCCCAGGGAGACGGAAGACAAGTACTACAGAACTGTGGGAAACGTCCCATAGCCACGATAGGAGGCCAATGGAACAGCATGGTCTGCAATGACCAGAAGGAAGAGCCAAGGCAGTGGGAGAGGCAACACTCAGAACAGGACAACCACAGCCTCTTATGTAGTTAGGACCTGGAGCCCTCTCCCTGGCCCAGAGGAACTGTGTATACCTACAGCCTAGGCAGCAGCCCAGCCCTCCCCATACCAATCCTCAGACACAAATGTCCCTGTAGGGCATAAGCTACAAGACTGTGAAAGCAGCTCCACCCACAGTGGCTCAACCCCAGGCTCTTCTTCATAGTAAGCCAAGTAGTGAAACTTTCTCTTGGGCCCTGGTTCTTTGCCCAGAGCCTAAAAGGTAAGCACCAGAGCCACATAGAGAGGAGGCCCAGAGAAGGGTGAATTTTGCATCTGTAGAACCACTCCTGACAAATCACATCACCAAACACTAGTCGCGGGTCTTGTTTCCCCTGAATGCCAGGCTGCTGTGTCTACTTCATTTCCATCTTGCTGTGGGAAAAGGATAATACACTATCCAAGGAAGGCATCAATTCATGACCTGGCCATGGGGTAGCACAATGTTAGCCTGGTCCCACTATGACAGGCTGAGAGCTGGTGTCCAACTTTCATCCACCTTCAGGGCACGCAGAATCAGCTTACACAAAAGAACATTAATTCACCTCATCCTTGTCTTCTCAAAGCCGAGTATGCACATGCTAGAAAAGACAAAGGAAGAACAAGGCTTCCAGACACCCTGGACCTATATGAGAACAGTGTGTAGTCAGACATGAGGCACACATTCAAATACACAAGCTGCCTTAAGTCTTGCAAACAGGATGCTTCCTGGTGGTGGCCAACATTGTTTCTTTTTATTTTTTTTTATTTTTTGTGGGACGGGGTTCAAACTCACGACCTTGCACTTGCCAGGCAGGCACTTGTGCCACGGAGCTATCTCCCTGGCCCCCCAGCACTGTTTTATACTTCACTCTTTTTTATATGTTTATAGAGTTGTTATGAGGAATGGGGATATAGCAGTGTTTGCTGTTTGCCTAGTATGCATGGGGCCCTGCCTTCTATCCCCAACACTAGAAATAATAAAAAAACAAAAATAAACTTAAAACTCAGCAACACAGGGGGCTAGCGAGATAGCTCAGTGGACTAAAGTGCCTGTTTAGGCAAGCTTATGACAATGCAGGGACAGTGGTTTGATCCCTGGCACCACATAACATGCCAGCCCTGCCCTCAGGGCACACTTAGCCAGCCAGAGTCCCAGCACAGTGGTGCACACCTGTAATCTCAGCGCTGGGGAGGCTGAAAATAGGAGGATCACTATGAGTCCAAGCTGTGTAGTGAGAACCTATAACAACCAAATACATTAAACACACACACACACAAAACAAAACACTCAGTAATACATAGGCATGAGCCCTTATAGGAGAAAATGATTTCCCCTGCTAGGATGAGCTGCCTGAGCATAGACCACCAGCTGAGCCACTGCTGGGAGCAGAATTTGATCAATTTATGAGGGGAGTAGAACGTGGGATCCATCACTCAGAAGCCTCTCTCCTTCCTGCCACACAGTGGGGTACTCACCAATGGCTGGGAAGTTTCTCCTGTATGTAAACCACAGTCTGGATGCCACATCAGACAAGATTTCATCCTTTTCTAGGATTGTTGAAAAAAGGAAGACACATAGAGCCTTCAGTTTATAAGCCAGATACCATAGGGGAGTTAGCAGACAGTAGCAGAGCAGAGTGGCTCCAACATGGCTAATACCTGTGAAGATGCTGTACTTTCTGCCCAGAATCCAAACAGGCTCAGAGGTCTCAGGAAAATCCTCAAACTCAGCAAATCGGAGCGTGTCATAAGTAAGAGTAGCTGTGGAAACCAAAGATACATGCATCTATTGACTTTTATAATTACACAGAACAATACCATAGCACTCAATCTTTGCATTTCTGCACTGTAGGAGGAGATTCTTCCCAAGAAGGGCACACCCATGTCCCCATAGTGATCAAGTCCCTGTGAGCACTGAGAATGGTCAGAGGACAGCTGACTACCAAGGAGAAGAAGGAAGAGGTCACTCAACTCTGTTATTCAAATGTTTTAGGCCTAGAATGTTTAAATCCTAAAAGGCAAAAGTAAAATAAAGCCACCCTAATTTTTTCTGGTAGATTCGGGAACCACATATAGACATGGCACTCTACCTACATTCTGCCAAATGTCACCACGGCAGATGTTCAGGAGTGCTGTGACCAAGGTAAGAGCCACTGAGCTCGGGAAAACAAGGATTCTAGTCCACCCCCATTTCTTTGTTAGAGCAGTTAACAGAGAGAGATAAAGTACTACTCCAGTGGGACATCAAGGGACAAGTGCTGTTGTGATATCCCCAGTGGAGCTGGGTGCCAAGAGCCCTACAGACAAGCTTGGAGCAAGTTTTCACTTTGATGATGCTAATGAAAGGCACCATCAGTACCAGTCTCCATAAAGCAACTCCCCAAAGGCTAAGGAGGGAGGTGGCCACAGCCATGGCATCCACATACTGTGCCATAAGCCCTGAGTGCCACTTTACCTGTTTAGTTTCTACTTAGAACCTAGGAAGCTAGGAATTGTAGCACATGTCCATAATTTCACTCACTGGGGAGGCTGAGGCAGGGAAGTCACGAGTTTGAACCCAGCCTGAGTAATTTAGCAAGATCTCTCAAAATAAAATTTAAAAACTACTATGGGCTGGGCATGGTGATTTATATCTATAATTACAGCATTTCGGAAGATCATAGTTAGAGGTCAGCCTGGGCTACACAGAGTTAAAGGCCAGCCTGAAACAACACAGTGAGGCTCTATTTCAAACAAAACTAAACAAGTTCATTCTTCCCCTCATTCTGCACAAAAACAGTTTTCTATCCAGTTTCTTCTGGCTTTGAGCAAGCTGATACAGAGATGGCTAACTTAAGCACCCTACTAGAGTGCTAACTACTTCTGCTGTGAACTACAAGGTATGGCATCCCTGGTGTGCAACTCCCCAAGAAATGCAGAGAATAGAGTGCCACTTCTTACTGCTCATGGTTGTTGAAATACTGGTTACAGGTCCCTGGGCCATTTGTTTAACTTCTAAATGTGACAATCCTTCATCCATAAAATGAGACAATGAGAAGACAGCTTCACAGTGCTGGAGCAATAGCTCAGCAGTCTAAGTGCCTGCCTGGTAAGCCCAAGGACCTGAGTTTGGAGTTCAATCCCTGGTATTGCATGCTGTGCCAGCCACAAAACCCTGGGCACACCATGCCAGTCACAGAAACCGGGCATGGTGGCACACACCTGTAATCCCAGCGGGAAGCTGAGACAGGAGAATCACTGAGTTTGAACTGCACAGTGAGACTCTGTATCCAATAGATTAAATAAGTAAATAAACTAAATGGCAACTTCACCACATGGCTGAGAAAAGTACTGATGTTAGCGCCTGTAATTATATCAAGGATGCAAACCCACAAGGGACTACACCCAGCAGGCTCACCTAAAGACAGCTCATTTCCAGTCACAGGCTGTAGAATACTAGAAAGTGTCCTCCAGCAACTCCTGGAGACACCTTACCCATTTCTGCCTTTCCTGAAGAACTGCCAAGGCTTCCTAAGCCCCACAGTGGGCCCTGAGGGACCCTGAAACTAGGCCCAGTTTTGTCCAGGAGCTCTATTCTTGCATATTTTTACCAGCCTATATTCAAAAACAGTGTTACTTGGCCTATTTGGAGACACATGCATGAGAGAGGGGCAAGATAAAGTTACTTCTCCTGATTTTAGCTAAGACTGCTCCTTGCATATATTATCAAAACTAAGTTAGGGAAACTAGGGGTATGACTAGGTAGTAGAATCTTTGCCTGGCAAGTATAAGCCCCTGGGCTAAATCCTTAGGCACTGTAAAACAACACAACACAATAAGTAGGGATGAATTAAAGCTCATGCCTATCTTTTCAAGAAGGTAAAAGACATCATGACATTCCTACTTTTTTTTCTCTACTCCTTGTTATCACTGTTTGTTTGTTTGTTTGTTTATTTATTTATTTTGCAGGACCAGGGTTCGAACTCATGACCTTGCACTTGCCAGGCAGGCACTTGTGCCACGGAGCTATCTCCCCGGCCCCAGGATCCTTACTCTCTTAAACTATCTTATGTCTTTAGAAATTACTGCTGTTCTTTATCTACTAGGTACACTCAATTAGGCTTTAGCTAATATGTAGACTCAAACTCAGAAAGTTACTCTCATAGGAAAAGGAAGCAAAAATCCTGTCAAATTCTAACTTATAGCTCCACAGGAGAGCAAGTCCAGTCCTGCTGGAACATCCACCTTGTCTCTGAGCCCGTTCTGTGACATTAGCCTTTAAACGAAGCTACTTTAAGGCCAGAGAGATAGCTCAGTGGACTAAGTGCCTTCTTAGGAAAGCACAGGGACTGGTTTTGAACCCTGGCATACATGTTGCGCTGGCCCCGCCCCTAGGCACACTGTGTCAGGGAACACATAGATAAGGAAGAGTCACAATCTCTGGTTCCTCTGAAGGTAAGAATACTCAACCTTAAAGCAGCATGGCACAGAGCAGGCACACTTCTTAAGTTTATTAGCAAACTTTATAGGCTAGGAAGCCAACTTCAGAGTGAAGGTAATAATAGGTGTCTTATTAAGCTCAAATACATCACAAAATTTCTTACTTTAATTTTGACAATTACAGGCCTCTTGAACCAAAGCCAGCTTGAGGATGAAGAAACACAACAGAACCATGCTACACAGAGATAACCACAGCTCAAAGCAACAGCAAAGCCACAGTACCCATCTATCCATTGTCTAAGACACAGAGAAACTGCCTGGAGCTCCATACCCCATGCATCTCCTATAAAGAGAAATTAGCAGGCCTCTAAAGTCTCAAGCTCCACTCCATTCCACACTCTCCAGTCAAGTCCTCTGTGGGATATGAACACATCTACCTCATCCCAGGACATGCTGAATCTCTCTGCTCCCTTGCTCCACTCACCACACTGTACTCTTTTCAGGGTTATGATACTGAAAAGTTCAGGTACTTTTCTGCACCCTAGAGGATGAGAACACATTCAAAACAGTGTGGAGTGGTGGTCCAGAGCCTAGTTTACAGCCTGGATTCTAAGGCCACCAGCAACCAGATATGCAACTGGTAACCTTTCTGCATTCAGTTTTCTCACTGGTAAAATGGAAGGAGTTTTGAACTATACGGGAAGCAAAGACACTTTTAGAGCCAACCTTCTTGAATTCTTTCTGAATGTGTGACATATCATCATATTATAATTATAACACACTATCATCTATGTTATATGCACAAGGAACAATACCCAGGGCAATGCAAACAAACCGAACTAGACATGTGAGTTTCTTACCAAATACAGTGCAATACACTCTCCTGAAAAAAAGAGCTTTGACTACACTTAGAGAGAAGCCAGTCATGCCACTACTCAGGTGAGCTCAGATACCCTGGAGCTCATACCCCATAGCAACAAGGACCTGTGGGCCTGTAATGATTTCTACTAGAAGAACAAACAGGATTTCTCACTGCTTTGTGCCCACAAGAACCCCACCTGCATGGAAGGACAGAAGGTAGTGCACACAGCCCACAACACAGAGGTCCCTCTGAAGAGGATACTGTGAGGTGCCATGGATGAGGCATCACCTAGACAACACAGCCTGAGGCTGTGGGCCAAGCTACTGAGCTCCCTCACCTTCTGGGTCTTACTTTCAAAGTACAAAGGAGATGTTTTTCAAAATAACAATTTCTAATTTTTACTAAGCTTCTATATGAAGACAGAGAGCCTACTTGCTAGTCTAAAATTACTCTAGCCTTACTCTCCTTGCCCATGAAATGGGCCAATACCAGCAGCTCTGACCAGCTACAATACTAAAGCTCACAGCTGCTGGTATTTACGGAGACTGGCTAACATAAGGACATCGCTCTTTCGGCTCCCTTCAAACCGCAGTCAGAAGCTTCTGCAATTCTCCAGAGGCTCCCCAATTTCACAGCCATTATCATAACCTCATTATCTTTATATGCCACATCCTGTCACTTATGAAGCAGTATACATGGCTCCTGAGATAAGAAACAAGCCCTGAAGAGAACATCAGTCTCTTGACTCCTAGACAAGGACAATAATGTGACATTGCACAACATCCAAGAGAAGCATGACAGTGAGTGAGGCACCTCCAGCGTAGAAAGGACAACCCCTTAGAAGGAGCCCTTATGTGGTCACCTGCACTCAAAGGGCTTGACTTTCTACACCCTCTTCTTAGAACTGCTGTGATCACAAGTGGAAAAGGAAACAGAAGGTGCCTAATAATATGGTTAATTCTAACAGGAAAAAAAAAAAAAAAAGCTAGCAATGTGATTTAATATTATTAATCTGCTAGGCAGAAAAACAGAATTATCTTCATTAAATTCAACTAACTTTTCTCTGCTCAGTATTAACCACACTGTTACTCAAACAGGGAGAGCTACCAAAAAAAAAGTTCAATCAGTACATTTCTTCTTACTGTGATATGCATCCATTTTAAAAAATTCTCTTCAAGATTATAAGTCTTTTTTTGGTGGGGAGGGGTAAACAGAGGGTTGAATTCAGGCCCTTATGCTTGCCAGGCAAGCACTTATTGTACTGAACTATCTCTCCAGCCCCTCAAGATTATAAGTCAATTCAGCAGAAAGGTTCTCCTCTTTCCTGAGAAAACTGTGCTTAAAATAGCAGCTTGAACACGAAAAACAAAGTAAAAACTTTAGTTACACCAGGGAACTAAAAAAACAGTGCTAGATACAGTGCTGGATACATTAAAACCTACTACTCTGTAGCAAGCAGACTTTTTCAGTCAATGACATCCTATGCTAGCTAGTAGACTGGACTTAACTATGCACAATCCTAAAACCGAAATTCTTATATAAACTAGGTATCCTATTATTCAAAATGCTAGGGAACAGAAGTGCTTCTTTTTTTTTTTTTTTGCCCGGGACTGCGGTTCAAACTTACAACTTTGTACTTGCCAAGCGGGCACTAGTGCCATGGAGCTATCTCCCCAGCCCTGGGACCAGGAGTGTTTCATATCTTATATTTCTTAGATTTGGGGGTATTTTACATACACGTGATACCTTGTAAATGAGACCCAAACCAAAACATGAAATTCATTTATACTTCATATACACCTTGGACACATAGCCTAAAATACTTGTAAAATCCTACTGGGGAAAAAAAATTGTTTTTGACCACAACCTGTTTCACGAGGTCAGGTGTGGAATTTTTCCACTTGTAACATCACTCAAAAAGTTCTTGGATTTGGGTTAAGGATGCTCAGCCTATAGCAGGGGAATGTGTAAATTATTAATCCAAGTTCAGCTCCATTAACTACCAACCATGTGCCAGATACAATACGCAGTACACAGAACACTGGTGCCATCCTCAACAAATGAACAGGACGACTAGATACTGGTATCTGAGAGTTCGTTGAATCAGAAGCATGTTTTTACAAACAATGCTAGGAGACTAGTAGAGAACACACCAGACTGTGCTTGTCTGCCACATCCTGGACCTCTTCATGCCAGCATGTCTGCCTAGCTTCTGTTTATCTACCCATAGACAGACCTGAGAGAATCTCATCCAATTTGGCTTCTTGCACCTCTTTGGTCAGGCCTATTCCCTGAGCTCTCTGCCTGTGTTCCCTGGACACAAGCTACATAAGACATCTAGGCACCTATATTCAGCAAGTTCAAACAATGCCCACCATGCATGAGCTCTCTGCTGGTCCTAACTCATCCAATAAACCCTGGTGCCATTGGTCACTTCTCCCTCCATGCTACCCTCCTCCTAGCTTTCCAACTGCAAACAAATCCTATTGTCTTGACCTTCAGAAAATAACAGCATCCAACCTCTTCTCCCTATCCTGAACTGTCTAGAGCATCTCTGCCAGGCTTACTGAAAATGTCCTTTTATTTATTTATTTTTTTTAATGTATTTAGTACAGGGGCTGGGGAAATAGCTCAGGGGCACAAGTGCCTGTCTGGCAAGTGTAAGGGTCCTGAGTTCGATCCCTGGTTCCGCCAAAATAAAAAAAAAAAAAAAATGTATTTAGTGCAAGGTCTATAGGGTCTCACTACACAGATCAGACGTGTAGTGATCCTCTGGTTTTCAGCCTCCCAAGCACTGGGATTACAGGCATGCGGCACCATGTCCAGTTTCAACAGCTGTCTCAGCACACCCCAGGAGTGGGGCTGGCATGGCAGGCTGGGGATCAAACCTGTCCCTATGCCAGCCTAAGCAGGCACTTTAATCCACTGAGCTATCTGGCCCATCCTTGAAACGTACTCTTAACTGCTCCCCTTGCTTCTGTCCTGTCCTTCTGCAGTATGTCCTCAAAAGAGAGTCACAGCAGGTCTGTTCAACAGAAGTCTGGTCATGTTACTGCTCTCAAAACCTCCCAACAGGTCACTATCATATTCAGAATAAATGCCCAAGTCTTCACTGTGACATACAAAGGCCTCATGACTAGGTCCAAGTCGCCTCTCTACCCTCAGCTCCTGCTTCTCTTGTCCTGCTTCTACATAGACAGACCTCTTTGCCATTCCCAGCTCAGCTCCCTTCTCCTTTCTCCTGCCATGCTTGTCCGTGTTGGCAAGAATGTAATCCTCAAAGTGATACCTCTCCTCCATGTCTCAGTTACAATCCAATCCCCCTTTGCATGCCCCACATGGCTCTTCTACACAAGCCACGCACACTGCTTCCCACCCAGGGTTTCCCCTTGAAAATGTTAGCTGTCTCCAGACAGTGGTTCTGTCTTATTTACTTCTCTAGACCCAGAATCTAGAATACAGCAAACACACCTGGCACTCAATAAAAAATGTGGCTTATGGAATGAATAATTATAATAACAACCAAGAACTCTATTTCACATGGTTAAGAGTGGCACACTCTTCAAAGATTCCACAGATTGGCGGAGGGCAAACAAATTTGTCATCCTTAAAAACAATGTTAGAAGGAAAACTGCTCAATCATACTCTAAGAATATCATGTATGTTTTTTACCAGTATCAGCAGAAGCCTTTTAAAGCAAACACCTTTTGTACTTTAATTTTTGCAAGTACCAGCACTGTGGGTTGTTTGTTTGTTTGTCTGTATTTAGTACAGAGTCTACAGGGTCTCACTACACAGATGGGACTTGTAGTGATTCTCCTGGTTCTAGCCTCCAAGCGCTGGGATTACAGGCACGTGTCGTCAAGCCCAGTCTCAATAGATGTCCCAGCCACCCCGGGGGCAAGGCTGGCATGCCAAGGATCAACTCAGCCCCCGCATCTGCCTGAGCAGGAGCTTTAATCCGTTGAGCTATCTGGCCAGCCCTAACATTGTGTACTTTTAAGGTTTTGTCGTGTGGCTATAAAATTGTATTCTTAAATATGATGACTGACATTTAAAGCAATCTTGACCAATGCTAAACTATTTTCCACCATAACTGTGTTCCTCACATGAACAGCTTTAAATATTCAACAATAACATCTAAAAAGAAAGTGGATAAAGAAATAATTCTATTCCTCACTCTTCTCCAGCAAATAGTACGTAACACTAACACAGTGTTTAACACTCATTCTAAAACTGCATACAACAAGTCAGAGTAGTCAGTGTTCCTGCTTCTTCCAACCACATAACACATAGCTGGAAGTACAAAGATTCAGAAATCACTGCAGAATTAATACCTAGTCCTTAACAAAATCTTAGAAACTGTACTGCAAAAATCTTTGTAAAAACAACCAGACACAACGCCAGAATGACAGAATTAACCCCGATCCAAATCGTTTTCCACAAACAAGGACACACTCAAAGGAAAACAAAGTAGTGCCTACCAGAAATGAACTATAGTCACCGAAGAACTAACAAGAGAACCCGTGTACCATAATTTTGGGGCTATGAGCAAACGATGCTTTCAGCATAGACATATCACCTAAGTATCCTGCCAGCAAAAATGAACCCGTCTCCCTCTGGGGCAGATTCCTCAGCTGACAGGTAGAAGCAACAACACCGCAACCACAAGCTCCCCTTTTGCGTCCCCCACCCCCTCGTTTTAAGACCCCGGAAAATTAGGCCCGGCTGAGAGAAACTCCTCCTTTCTCGGGCGCAGAAAGGGTTCGGGTCACCTCCTGGGTCTTAAAGTCAAAATTAAAAGATGCACACATTGGGAATCTCGGAGCTCCGCCGGTAACTTTATAGAAGTACAGCAGGCCCAGTCCGTCGGCCTAAAACGGCCCGGGCCTCCTCAACAGCCGCCCTCCCGCCGGCCTACATCCTGGGCACTGCCCACCGGCCGGGGAGCGCCAGCCGCCCCGGCGACAGGCAGCACCGCAAGGGATGGGAAGTAACAGGGGCCACGGGTCCAGTCGCCCGCCCGTCCTCGCGCCTACGACAGCTGTCCGGTCCCAAGAACCCCGAGCGAACCGTGGACGGAAGGAAACGAAGCCAACAGAGGTCGAGCACCCACCCTTCTCACCTGCGTCCATCTTCCCCGTCCGGCCGCCGACTGGCCCCGGCGTCGCTCCGACGGGCGCAGCGCGACGCTACGACGGAAAGCCACGGGGGCCAAGCAGGGCGCGGCGGAAGCACGGGGGCCGCCATCTCAGCGTACGGCGGCTCGGCGGCCAGCGCCAGGCATAAGAGATAGGAGGCACGGGGCTGCAGCTCGCAGCGTGCCGACAGGACCCAGCCATCGAGCGCGGCCGCGTTCCTCAGACATCCAGGCCGCAGGGGGCGCGGCCAGCACGCGAGAATGCCGCGGCCATCTTGTTGTACGGAGAGCCGCGGGCGCAGATCGTCTTGCGCGCACATGTCACCACACGCGCGCATGCCACCGCACGCGCTCGTCCGGCCGGGTGGCTTCCGTGCTGTCCCGCTGCAGCCGCCGCCGCCGCCGCAACGCTCCACGGCCCTACCGTGGCCTCGACATCTCCAGCACGGCGCGGGACGGACAGCAGTGAGCCGCCATCTTGCCGTACGGTGCGGCCGCAGCCCACGTCCCGACCGTGTCGCCGTGCTCCCTCGGGGCGGGCCGGGCGGCTGGCTGCGGGCTGTGAGGCCGGAGCCTGGCGGGTGCTGCGCCGAGGCCCGCGATGGTGATCTGTTGTGCGGCCGTGAACTGCTCCAACCGGCAGGGCAAGGGCGAGAAGCGCGCCGTCTCCTTCCACAGGTAAGCGGTTCGCCGCCACGCCCCCGCCCCTGCCGAGCCGGAGGGGAAACTGAGGCGACGCGGCGGCTGGGGCAGGGCGGGGGCGCCGGGCCTGCTTGGCCTAAGCGCCAAAGGGAACTGGTCGGCGGGAGCCGGCGCTGTGTGACCTTGGGCGGGCCGCCGTCTCTGGGCCCCGCGCCTTGGGCCGTAGTGACCAAGCTGAGCCAGGTTAAGCCAGGTCCGCCCGTGCCCCGCGGTGCCCATGGATTTGGGTGGCATAGCGAGCTGCGAGAGCAGCGCGTTTCGCAGACGTGCATCTTCCTCCAATTGTCCCTTTTGCGACGACTGGGCTCTCTGGCTCGGGGGTACGGACACAGAGCACCCTCAGAGCAGTTCTCATAGGTCGGCGCTCGCACTTAGCCCGGAGGCCAGGCTCGTGCATCCGTTGCCTGGGAGAGGCCGAAGACTCGAGGTGCTCCCTGGTTCTGTAGGGGCCAGAATATGAAATCGGGGGACCGTGCTGCAGAAGGCACTGTGTACATGCAGCTGTTTCTGTGGCTGGTGGGAACGACACGTGTTGTTTACAGCATTACAGCGTTTGTCCTGAATCTGAAGTTGTTACAGTCTGTCTGAAGAGCTGGGAACATTGATTACTTCTGGGGGTAGGCTGCTGTCCTGTTTCCTTCGGATCACGTGTCCAACAAGTTGCTTTACTGATGGTGAAAGAGAAGTAGAATCTAGGAAAGCAGATGGTGGCCTTCGTTCTGTGTGGGGCAAAGATGCCCAACTTGGGGAGGGTCCTCTGAGAATTATGCTCCCAATGTGGTGGTCCTGGGCCCTAAACATTCATGACCCATCCTGGTCACTGTGGCCAAGTGGGCTGAAGGCCCTCAAGTGGAACACATAGGCAGTTTGGTCTGTTTTCTTAAACACAGTACAGGTCTTACTTTAATGAAGGAAGTGATTGTTAAGTGACAGACAACCAGAAGTAATTTAAGTATCTCTTACTCTGTAGGTCCTGGGACTGGTTATCTTTTTAAAGTGTGTGGGCCAGTGGTATTAAACATTTTTGCTTAGTGTGCAGCATGTTCACCTCCACAACTCTGTCTTATAAAGCTGAAACTGCATTAAACTGACTCAGTTTCTCTTTTCACCCTCTGTGTTTCTCTCTGTCTCACAGTCTGCAGGCTCCTAAAGTTTTAGTAGTGGGCCATGCAGCTTTCCATTCCAGGAACACCTTGCAAATAGTTGTTCCTTGTGTCTCCAGTAAAGTCTTTAAGCAGGGGAAGTCAGTGTAGGTTTACAGGCTTGCGAGAAGTTATTTTACTTTTATAGCTGATAATTTTGGGTTTCATTTTTTTTTTTCTTTATTCATTTATGTATAGCCAGCTCAGCCTGCCCTGGGGGTGGGGCTGGCCCAGCAAGTAGTGCCACGGATTTAACTGCAGTCCCTGTGGTTGCCTAAGTTGTGTAAGCAGGAGCTTTAGACCGCTGAGCTATCTCACTGGCCCATATAATTGATAATTTTAGGGGGAAGCATTTAATTATTTCTCAGTACTTTGTTGCTCATCCTGCAGGTTCCCCCTAAAGGACTCCAAACGCCTGATTCAGTGGTTAAAAGCTGTTCAGAGGGATAACTGGACCCCCACTAAGTATTCATTCCTCTGTAGTGAGCATTTCACCAAAGACAGCTTCTCCAAAAGACTGGAAGACCAGCACCGCCTCCTCAAGCCCACGGCTGTGCCCTCTATCTTTCACCTAACTGAGAAGAAGCGGGGGCCTGGGGGCCATGGTCGAGCCAGGAGAAAGGACATCAGCAAGACCTCGGGGGTTGTGAAAGGTCATTCAAGCACAACAGTGGGGAAAGCAGCCCCAGGTCCCTCATCATCACCTTCGAGTGGAAACCCCATGGCCAAGCCTGAGTCCCGAATGTTGAAGCGAGCTGCTCTGCACGGGGAGGCAGTACCCCAAGCTGGCCCAGACACTGTGGGTCAGAGGCAGATGCAGGGGTCTCCAGAAAGAACACCAGGCAATCAAGGTGAGGCAGAGGCACCCACTGCAGAGTCCCATGAACAGAATGCTGCTTCCTCTAGCCCTGGGCTAGGGGCAGACAAGAGTGGCATTTCCGTGGATGATTTTACCCCTCCAGGGTCTGGAGCTTGCAAGTTTATTGGATCCCTCCATTCTTACAGCTTCTCTTCTAAGCACACTCGTGAGAGAGCATCCATCCCCCGAGAGCCCATTGACAGAAAAAGGCCGAAGAGAGACGTGGAGCCCAGCTGCAGCGGGAGCAGCATTGGGCCTGACAAGGGCTCAGCGCAGAGCCCCCCAGGCTCCTCACTCACAGCCACGCCACAGAAGCCTTCCCAGGGTCCCTCGGCCCCTCCGACCGACGTCACCCCAAAGCCAGCTGCAGAAGCTGTGCAGAGTGAGCACAGCGATGCCAGCCCCATGTCCATCAATGAAGTCATCCTGTCAGCATCGGGGGCCTGTAAGCTCATCGACTCACTGCACTCCTACTGCTTCTCAGCGAGGCAGAACAAGAGCCAGGTGTGCTGCCTGCGGGAGCAGGTGGAGAAGAAGAATGGGGAGCTGAAGAGCCTGCGCCAGCGCGTCAGCCGCTCTGATAGCCAGGTGCGCAAGCTGCGAGAGAAGCTGGACCAGTTGCGGAGAGCAAGCTTCCCCTACCTGAATGGCCTGCTGCCCCCCAGCCGTGGTCAGTACTGAGTACCTCTTTGCGGGGGGGGGGGGGGGTTGTCTTCCTGCAGGGTGGCACATGTCCCCCAGTGCTCCCTGGGTCAAGCCTCCCTGTACTCTCAGATGGAGTGCTGCTTATCACAGTCCTTGCAAGGTGAGGAACCCAAACGGGAGAGCTGAACCCATGTGCTTCTGGGGACCTGATGGGCATCCTCTGTGAGTGCATGGAGGACTGTTTCTCTAGAAGGAATGGAAGTGGGGAGCCTGGACCTGGGCAGTGGATTTTTCATTGCCCACTTGCACAGATACGTGGCACAAGCAAGTAAGATCACTATCAAAACAAGACAGATTAGCTAAATGCATACAAAAAATACAGGGGACTCAAGCCTAGGGGTGTCCCTTCTATTCGTGTCTTATGAACATCCTTAAGGTCATTCTAGATGTCAGTATTTATCTCTTTTAACATCCAGTTGATATATAAAACTTCTATTCAAGCCTGTAACCTCAGCACTCAGGAGGGTGAGGCAGGATTGCTTCAAATTCAAGGCCAGCATGGGCTACAAAGTGAGTTCAAGGCCATCCTGACCTGCAGAGTGAAACCCAGTCTTAAAAAGACAAAAAAGGGCTTGGGGAGACAGCTCAGTGGCATAAGCGCCTGCCTGGCAAGCACAAGGCCCTAAGTTTTGCGCCCCCCCCCCAAAAAAATATATATTTTTTCAAATATATTTCAAATATATATATTTTCAAGAAGAATACATTCTCTTTTCTAAAATTAAAGCACTGCAAAATGTTAAAAATACCCACTTTTCACTTGCCTTACAAATTTTATATGTTGTTAGTATTACAAATTTGGTGTATAGTTTTCAGGCTGTTTACAGAGCTTTTAACATGTGTATGCTTGGGGCCGGTGAGATGGTTCAGTGGTCTAAAGTGCCTGCTTAGGAAAGCTCAGGCAACTGCAGGGACTGCGGTTCGATCTCCGGCACCACATGCTGCGCCAGCCCCCACCACCAGGGCAGGCTGAGCCAGCCACAAAATAAATAAATAAACAAACAAACAAACACAACAAGCAAACAAAGAAATAAAATAAAAATTAAAAAAAAAAAAACATGTGTATGCTTGTCCCTGTACAAATAGGTGGAATGTATTTTTACATATTTATTAGCTGTTTCCATTTGTCACCCTCTGTTTTACTGTTAAAAATTGATTTCTAGGCAATTTTTGTTTTGTTTTTTTGTTTTTTTGTGCAGGATCTCACTACACAACTTGGACTCATAGTGATCCTCCTGATCTCTCCCTCCCTAGTGCTGGGATTACAGGCATGCACCACCACACCTGGACTCCATCTCTGGCTCAGCAGGCCTGGGGGCAGGGCTGGTGTGGCATGTGGTGCCAGGGTTAAATCCTGGCCCCTGTGCTTACCTAAGCAAGCTTAGTCTGCTGAACTATATTGCCAGCCCTTAGACAACCTTTATATATTCTTGAGGATCATATCTTTTGTCTGTTCTGCACATACAAAAAGTATTTTCTTACCACCTGTTTATCTGATCTGATCAGCATTTGTCATTGAGCATGTAGGGCTGCCGGGGCAGCAGCAAAACCATGGCCCTGAAAGCATTGGGAAGGAGCAGCCAGGCTGGGCCCCCGACCTAAATAACGCTGTCTTGTCCTTGTCCTGCTTTGTGATTTTTCATGCCTGGTGTAGTTTTGGTACCTTTTTCCCATGCTTGGTCAGACTTCCTGCAGGTTATGTCTAGCCTTGCCTTTCCAAGCCAGCCTCAGCTCTGTCTGCACTGCCATTAATCCTCATTTCTTTTTCCTTCCCTGGTTTTGTTCTGTCCTCCTTGCTCCTGGTTTGCTTCCTAACATCTGCAGTTGAGGCTGTGATCTCTTCTCCTATGGCCATAGGCCCTGGATCGGCCTCCTACTGCTCTCTCGGTTTTCTTCTACAGTTTATAATTCCAGCCTTGATTCCTGCATCAACCCTAATGTTGATTTAGGAAAGTGCTGATGATTCTTTTTAGGTGGATAACTTGGGAGAGGGGAACTGACTTTTTAAAGTTACTTTTAGTTTTATTGTATTAAGATTAACTAGTATGATCTCTTAAAAGCACAGTGCTTTGGAACTCTGAGATTTCCTTGTGACTTAATACACTGTCTACTTCTGTGAGTGTTGCTTCCTCTCTACCAGTTAGTTACATAGTGCTTTGCCCTGCCAAGCCTGGGATCCTACTGCTTTGTGAGTTATTGAATATATTCCCTCTTTTCTTTTTAGGCTTTGTCTATGAGTTTCTAGAAAGGTGGGGTCAGCCTCCCTGTAATTCTGAAGCTGCCCATTTCTTTCATTGTCCGCCCATTTTGCTAAGGTTTTCAATACCTTGTTAGATACATACATTTTCCTGTGATATAAACAGCAACAACAAAAAACCCTCTTTGTCCCCTTGAAAGTCCTTTGCTGAATCACAAAGTTGAGCTGTGCTTGAACTTAGGATCTTCCTGCCTCTGTCTTCCAAATGATCATTCCTTAATTTCTGCTAATGATTTCTTTAATGAGTAGATTGTTTTAGAGCCCTTTGGAGGGGGGGGGGGGCTTTTTTTTTTTTTTTTAGACAAGCTTTTGCTGTATAGTTTCACACGGACCTTAAAATGGTTATGTGGCCTAGGCTGGTCTTGAACTCCCAAGGACCCTTTCCTGCCTCAGCCATTGAGCATTGGGATTACAATCTTGCACTAACCAGGCCCAGCTCTTCGTTTTTATCACTGAATAATACTCCATTGTATTGACATACCACAATTTGCTGATCCGTTTACCCACTAGTGGAGGTGTTGATTGGTTCCAGTTTTGGTGATTGTGTATAAAGCTGCCATAGGGTCGCAAGCTGGTTTTTGTTGTAATTTTCACATTGATTGGGTGTGGAGGTAGGAGTACAATAAAAGTATCATATAGTAAAAATTAGCCCTGTGAGAAACGGATACACTGTCCTCCGAAGTGCTACACCCTTTCTCATTCCCGACAGCAGCTGTGACAGCCCCTGTTGCCCACAGCCTCCTGCACTGGGGTTTCAGCCGTTCCTGGTGATGAGGAGAAGCGTCTCATAACTGTTTTCTGCTGGAGTTTTGTAATGATGCAAGATGTAGAGTGTCTTGTTAGGTGCTTATTTGCCATCTCTATCTTCTTTGGTGAGGTGTCTGTTCAGATTTTTGGCCTAGTTTTTAACTGTTTTCTTATAGTTGAGCTTTAAGAATTCTTTATATAGTTTAGATACAACTCTTTTATCAGAAATGTATTTTGCATGCATTTTCTCCAGTCTGGGTTGTCTGTTGCCTTTGTTAACAGAGCAGAAGTTTTCAGTTTTAAAGTTCAACTTGTGAGTTTCCTCTTACGTAGGTCATCCTCCAGTTATTATTTCTAAAAACATATACAGCCAAGCCCAAGGTTATCTAGTTTTTTCTTGTGTTTTTCTAGGAGAGTTACAGTTTTGCAGTTTTACATTTGGATCTCTGGTCAATATTGAATTAATGTTTATGAAAGGTCTGAGACTAGATTCTTTTTTTGAACATTGTCTTGTTGTTCCAGCACCACTTGTTCAATAATTATTCTTTGCTAAGTGAGCTACCTTTGTTATGTGGGACTCTGCTCACTGGTGCACTTGATAAATCTGTGTTTTTTCCCTCCATGCTGCATTAATGACAGAAACTCTAGGGTAAGACTTATGAAGGGTTGTTCCTAGTTTTATTCTTCATTGTGGTGATGACTTTTCTGGGGTCTTATTTTGTTTTGTTTTGTCTTTTCATCTGACTTTTAGAATTATTCTGTTAGTATCTACAAAATAGATTGTCAGGACTTTGGGACTATGTTGCATTGGTAGATTAAGTTGGGAAGAGCTGATATCTTCCAGTTTATGAGCATGGAATTCTTTTCCATTTATTTACATTTGCTGTTAATCATTTTCATCAGAATTTTGTATTCTCAAAGTTCATACATATTTCATTAGATTTATACTTACATATTCTCTTTTTTGATGTAAATATAAACTTTATTGTATTTTTATTTCATACCCTATTGCTTACTGCTAGTACATAAACAATCAAACAATATTTGTATGTTAGTCTTGTACCTTGAAATCTTGCTGTAACTGCCTGTTAGTTTCAAGAGATTTTTTTTCTGGATTCTCTAAGATTGTTTTCAGACTTGTTACCCAAAAATAAAGCCAGTTTTGGCTGGCCTGGTAGCACAAACCTGTAATCTCAGTGCTCTAAGGTCTGAGGCAGCAGGATTGTAGCTTGGACTATATGATGAGACCCTGTCTCACAAAAAAAAAAAAAAAAAAAAAAAAGAGAGAGAGATAAAGAGAACAGCAAATACAATTTTATTTTTTCTTCCTAGGCTATATGGCATTTACTTCTTTTTCTCCTGTTGCACTGGCTGGGACTTGCAGTCTGATGTTGAAAGCAGTGTTTAAGAGCCAGTCTCCTCACTGTGTTCTGGATCTAAGCAGGAAACTCCGCTATACCGTGGAGCACTGTGATGCTATGAGAGGATAACCCACAGTTTATGCTTTGGGTCATTGGAGAACGGAGGCTACTCATTGAAGGACCCCTCCTAGCCTTTGCTCTAGGGTAGGGGGAGAGTGGAAGGGGTTGATTGGTGGAAGCAGCTAGTCACAGATGTACGACAATTGAATCAATAGTACCTAGGCAGTGAGAGGAAGAACTTCAGAGAGCCCTGGGCTTGGGTGTCCCAGGAGATGTCAAGAGGGGAGCAAGCTTCCTGCCCACCCCACCTCTTGCCTTGTCCTGCCTGCTCCAATTTCGTATTTCACTCTATGGCAGGCTGAGAACTGACATTCTATGAGTGAGGCGTATTTTATGGCACTGAATGCAGTCTATCTTGGTGAACTTTCCACATGAACTTGAGAAGAGTGTCCTCTGCTGCAGTTGGGTGGATTAGTGTGAAGATGTCTGTTGTACCTCTTTGGTTGACATGACTGTAGCATTCAGCAACACTGATTTCTGCCTGCTGATTTATGCTTTGATTGGCTTCTGCCCTCCCTCCCTCTCTTCCTTCCTTTCTTCCTGCAGTACTGGGAATTCCCAACTCTTTTTATTTTAATTCACTAGGTAGCCCAAGTTGGGCTGGAATTTTTTTTTTTTTTTTTAGAAATCAAACTCGGGACCTTGCACTTGCCTGACAGGTACTGTGTCACTGAGCAATAGTTCTGGCCCTGAGCTGGGATTTGTGATCCTCCTGCCCCAGCCTGCCAGAGTACTGGGCCTGCAGCTTTTCCTCACCATGCCAGGCTGATCTGTGGGTGCTAACACTTCCAGCTGTAACTGTAGGCTCATGGGCTTCTCTGCAAAGCCCTGTCATTTTTGCTTCACAGATTTCCATGCTCACTGTTAGAAATGTCCACCTTAAGATCTTCTTGGACAGTTGATGCATTCATTGTGACATAGTGCCATGCTTCATTCCTGGTGATTTTTTTTGTCCTGATGTCTCTGTTTCTGGCATTCATATAGTGTTAACATCATATGTTGTTCTCTCTTGACTCTCTTAGAGTATCAAAGATGGAACTCAGGTGAGCTTAACCACTGAGCTATATCTCCAGCCCTTGTTGTTATTTATTTTTTAATTTTATGTATTTGGTACAGCATCTCACTACTCAGCTTGGACTCATAGTGATCCTCCTGTTTCAGCCTTCCCAATACTAGGATTATAGCCATGTGCCACTGCACCCAGTCTTGGAGTTTGGCTTGGTGCACCCAAGGTGGGACTAGCACAGCATGCGGTACTGGGGATTGAACCCAGGTCCTTACACTTGCCCAGACAGGTACTTAGACTGCTGAGCTATCTCCTTGGCCCTTACTTTTTATATTGAGACAGGGTCTCACTTGCACAGGCTGTCTCAGCCTCCCAGGTAGCTAGGACTATGGATGTCGCCCTCTTCCATCTCAGTCTGGGATCTCTTTTATATGTCCTCAGGCCTAACAAATTCACTTGGCCGTGACCAGTTTACTGTCAGAACATCAAGGTCCCCTCTTAATGCAGTATGTTTGTGTTACCTAAATGTATTTATCTTGGAGAATTTATGCACATATATGACACACCTTGATCCTCTTTACTTCCTCTCCCTATATCACAGGTTCTTAAATTCAAAGTTTCTGGTCTGTGGCATTTCCTTTTGATGTTCTTGTCCCTCTCCTGTTCTTGTTGTCCCCTTTCTCCATCAGAGACCTTACCACATTAGTTATCATTTTAAATTCTGTGTCATAAACTCAGCATCCTTCCATACCCATACACTTCTGATACCTGCTGTTTCATCCTTTGTCTTGCATCTGAGGCAAGAGTCACCACAGTTTATAGACTCAGCTGACTGTTTCTTGAATCTAGAACTAGTCAGCATTTCATTCATAAAACAGAATGAGTGCTGAGCTGACAAGGTGGTTTTCTAGATAGAGAAGGGCTAAGAAAGAAGAGACAAAGAAGAAAAAGCAGATTATTTCAGAGTTTCTTTTCTCATAAGGCTAAGACAAAGAGAACAACTAGAAAAATAACTGGCTAAGTTACTTTAGGCTTTTATTTTATTTTTGTTTATTTTGGTGAGGATTGAAAGGGAGGGAACTTTATTATCACAATGATCAAAACTGCCCTGTTTGGGAAACGTGGCTGTTACCTGTCTGCTAGTTCTTGAGGCCTGATGACAGGTCAGTTTAGGTTTGGCAGCATGTGAGGACTCTGCTTCAATGTTGGCAAGGTCTCTTGGGGTTTTGCAAAGGAGGACCTCCTGGAATGATCATTTACACCTATAACATAGGTGTTATATAACACCTTCTGTTGTAAGGTAGATGGTATATCGTTAATAGGAAGGGAGGTGAATGTTTAGTGCAAGGAATAACCTTGCTGGGCCAGAAGCTGGGCTATTGAGTCTCTGTAGTAGTCATGGGTTGTGGGACTTCAGAGCTCTTTGTGTTTCAGAGCTTTTTATCTTTGAAATTTCTCAAGAACTTCAGCTGATTCCTTCCCACATGATCAAGCTAGAGCCCTGGTTGTGCTGGCTGGTGGAAGAGGAGAGCCCAGCTGTGCTCCAACGGCCTGGGATCTAAGTTGTGACTGCCATCAGCTTCTTGCCTTTCTTCTGCCACTTCGGGTGAGGTGGAAATGCTCGGTCACCAGCCCTTTGCTAGGTGATATAATCTCCTGGGGGCTGTGACTGCACAGAGCCTTTGCTTTAGAGAAAGCCTGTTTCAGAATGGTCACTTCCCTCCCCTGTCATAGACATATTTTTTCTTGGCTCTTCGTAGCGAGAACCTGGTGGCCTCCTGTGAGACCTCAGCCTCCTGCATCTCATCCAGGCCCTTGGATATCTTGGCAGCTCCAGTCCCTATGGCTTGTGCCTTGGAAAGTGAGCTTGGTTGTGACAATGAGTTGGGGACTGTTTGTGTCCTCATTTCTCAGTGGGTTTAAGAAATGCTATGGCTTTTGGTTCCCTCCATGTTTTCCTTGTTGTAAATGAGACTGAATCCTGAGCTCTTTGTCTGCCACAGTTCATGCTGCAGAGTCCCTTTGTTACTTTTAGTTTGGTCATTGCTGCTAAGTGAGAAAGCAGCCAGCTTTGGTTGTTAGCCATCATGTCAGTCTTAGTGATTGTTAAGTGTCTTCAGTCAAGTGTCTTGGATTAACTAGGCAATCATCATAGCATCTGCAACTTTTTTTTTTTTTTTTTTTAGGGACGGGTCTACAGGATGTTCAAGGTTTCACTACTAGATTGAACTTGTAATGATCCACCTATTTACATCCTCCTAAGAGCTGGGATTATAGGCTCGTGTCACCATACCCAGTCTCAATTGCTGGCTCAGCGCACCCTGGGGGCGGTGCTGGCTCAGGGATTAAATCCCCCGACACCTGCGTCTGCTTGCAGGCCCTTTAATCTCCTGAGCTATTTGGCTGGCCCTGGCATCTACAAGTTGTTTTTTTTTTTTTTTTGAGACACTGTCTCCCTATGTATTTCAGGTGGCCTTGTACTCTGTATGTTAGGCTGGCCTCAAACTTTCAGAGATCCTCCTGGGATTATAAGTGTGTACCACCATACCCTGCCCAAATAATCATTTAGGCACCTTTTCTAAAAAAAAAAAAAAAGAAAAAATTAAGAATATTTTCTCAAGCTAGCGTGGTAGTACACACTTGTAATCCCAGCACTCAGGAAGCTGAAGACCAGCCTGGGCTACAAAGTGAGCTGAAGGCCAGCCTGAACTACATAGCAAGAACCTGTCTCAAAAAGACAAAAAATAGAAAGTAAAAAGAATATTTTCTCAGTTTCCACTATTATTTCTAGGTTTTCCGTGCCTGTGCCTTTCTATCTCGTGGGTGGTAAATGGAGGCCTTGCTGTTGTTGTAGAAGTAGCTCTCTCTCTTCATTTCCCTTTGACACACAGGAAACACCGCTTTCACCAATATAGGGTTTTGTGCAGTTGGAACACACCTGGAAGGCTCCGCCCACAGGTCTTAGCAAGCTTTTCACACTTGGGCTGTCACTGGGCCCCTGGCTCTGCGTCTACAGGCAGGACAAGCCAGAGACCAACATTCTGCGAGACAGTAAAGTACAGCCAGAGCTTTTAAGAGCTGTTCCAGAAGAAACCACTTGACTTTATGCCTAGCTCAGTGTGGTTTTCCTATTTAACAAGTTGGTTTCCTCTCTGGATCAGGGAAGTAGCAAGGAAGAAGTGTCCCTCCTCTCTCTACGGGGAACTTTCAGTCTTCCTGTCCTTTCCTTCTGGATGCCACCTCGATCCTAAGGCTCCTTCCAGCTTGAAACCCTGTGAACTCCAGAGCTATTTTGAACTACACTTCCCAGAATGCCCTCTGAATTAAAAATTCACTTCCCCCAGTGCCCTGGAAGCCAGGTGCAAACATTTCCTGTCAGATGGCAAAAGAACAACCTTGAAGGACCTTGCCGGGTAGCTGTTGGAGTTCAGAAAACTTAGGGATGGGTAAGCCTTCTTTCAGTGTCTGAAGCCCAAAACCAAAAATTTAAATTTCTTGTAAAAAATTTAAAATTTTACATTTGCTTTCTGGTTGAGATATTAGTGAAACAAAAATCAAAATCAGAAAAAATGTATAGAAGAGCCTATCTTGATTTCAGGAGGTTCAGAGTTGCAAATAGTCTAGACTTTCTCATAATTTTGTTTAATTTTGAATTTATTTCATTCTTTTCTACTGAAGTCTGATACACATAGCAGTAAAATACACATGTCCTGAGGATATACTTTGATAACTTTCGATACGTATCTGACCTCCTGTAGGCAACCTGCTGTGTAGATTCCAAATGATCAATCTTACTGGTTGTCCAGACCAACCGATAGCCCACACTTCAGTGAAAATGGTGGCGAGAAAACAGGTGTGATCAGACTCTGGCACAGGCCAAGCAGGGGTGCAGCTTGAGGTGTGGGAGCAGGCAAGCCAGCTGGGTCACTTGGCGAGGTGCCCTGGAAGGGGGCGGGAGGAAGCAGTGATTGTTTCCTGCCAGGCCTGCTGTCCTTATCCACACTGAGGCTCATTAAGAACACAGAGCTGGGGGACTGCAGAGCACAGGTGCTGTTCAGCCTGGAGGGTATGAAGCAGGGCACATCCATTGGTCAGAGTCCCCTGGTCCAGAGATACTGTGGTCGGCCTGTACTCTGCAGTCCTCTGCTCTGTGTTCTTTTTTTTTTTTTTTGCAGGACTGGGGTTTGAACTCACAACCTTGCACTTGCCAGGCAGGCACTTGTGCCATGGAGCTATCTCCCTGGCCCCAACAAAATAATTCTTTTTTGTTGTGGTTGTTTTTGTTTTCTGAGACAGGGGCTCACTATGTAGCCCAGGCTGGTCTCAAACTTGTAATCCTCCTGCCTCAGCCTTCCAGTGTTGGGATCACAGGTGGGCATCACCACGCCTTGCTAAATAAAGTAATTCCTCTTCTTTTTTTTTTTTGGCAGTACCAGGGATTGAACTCAGGACCGTGTGCTTGCCAGGCAAGCGCTTATTCTACTGAGCTGTCTTCCCGGCCTCTGTGTTCTTAAGAGCATTTGGTACTCTGGAACATCTTGGAGTCCTGTTTCTCCCTTTACTCTCTGGCTTGGTGTGACCTCTTGCATGCAGGAGAGGCCATGTCAAAATCATTAGTTTCTCCCTAGAAGAACCTGCTGAACTTTAGCCTGAGGACAGCCACCATATCTTGAGGTACAAACAAGCATGCGCATGACAGTTCTGGCATCAGCTGCCTCCTTGCCTGCTCCACTAGTTGGTGTTCTGCTGCTCAGGCACTCCTCCCTGGTGATTCTGGGTGGTCTGAGGCCAGTGTCCTCGCCGCTTTTGTGGCCTGGGGAGCTTCACCTGTTGCTCACCAAGAGTGCCACACGAGCAGCTGCCCTTCTCTGGACACATCTGTCTCCCTGACCAGATGGTGTCCAAAGCTTCCTCCTGTGTTCTGGTTTTGACAGTTCAATCCTGCAGTCCCAGACAGCTCCCTCTGGACAAGGCCTCACTCAGACCTGGCCATACAGTGTCATGGGACAGAGCAGGAACAGATCATGACCCTGCACTCATTCATACCCCAAGGCGGCTGGCACAGCTGAGCCCTGCCTAATAGCCGTGGGTCCCGGTAGCCCCCAGTGGGACTGTTTGTATTCTGGTCAACTCACTTCTGAGCTGTTGTGTAAGGCTTGCCCTCTGCCCAAAGGCTCACTCTCAGCCAGTCATTCTCCAGACCTTGCCACCATTCCTGACCTCCTTGTCTCCACCTGCCATTCTGTAAGAGGAGAGGGTGCTCGATGAGCCCCACCCTGCAGCAGCCCCCATGGGGCCTGCTGTCTCTCCTGTCTCAGTGCAGTGCCTATTCCTGTGCTTGCTCAGAGTTACTGGGTGGTGCATCCTGCGTTTTGCAAGGAGGAGGTGTTGCAGTGGATTCCTCTGGGTATCCCTTTTTCCAGGAAGTTCCTCGGCAAACCCGCCTGGAAGGCGTAGTGGACCAGTCTGATGGAGGCCCTGTGCTTGCCCCAGGACTGACAGCTTTCTTCCTTCCCAGCTCCAGCCTGTCTCCCAGGTTCTCCAGGTATCCATAGAAGACTCTGCTATTTGATTCTGCTCATGCTCTGTTGAGCTGGGGATCAGACCCCCACCAAGGAGGATGGGGGTCAGGGACACTGCCTGTGGAAGTCAGACATCCTGAAACCGACCCATACACAGCTCAGGAAGAGAATCTGGAGTCAGTTGGCAGAATGCGCCAGTATGTGCCAGGTCTGGGCAGCTCTGGCCTTGACTAAGTGGCAGTGTGGAGCCTGATGATTGGAAGAGATCATCCTGCCATACCACCTGTGAAGACCCTAGCTGTGACAGCTCATGACTAGCTAGCACATAGCACAGCCGTTGTGGGGACTGCTTTTAGACAGGCTCTTGCTATGGCTTTTTAAATATTACTTACTTTCTTATTTATTTATTTATTTATTTGGTACAGGGTCTTGTTACACATCTGAGATTCATAATGATCTTCCTGTCTCAGCCTCTCCAGCACTGTGATTATAAGTGTGGTCTACTATGCCTGGTTTCAGCGGCCAGCATGGCATGTGGTACTGGGGATTGAACCCAGGTCCTTGTACTTACCAAGTAGGGGTTTAGACTGCTGAGCTATCTCCCTAGTCCTCTTGCTATGTTTTTGGCTAACCTTGAATTCACTGTGTAGCCCAGGCTGGCCTCAAACTTGTGAGGCTCCTCCTGCCTCAGCCTCCCAAATGCTGAGATCTCAGGTATATACCACATACCCAGGCCACAGCCATTGTTTGAGGAAATTTTTCTTGAAATGCCAGAAGCTCTGCTATGGCCAGTGGTAGAGTAGTACCAGTGCCCTGTGCTCCTGGTGCAGCCTGCCTTCTGGCATAGTCCTCGATGGGTGGCAAGGCCATGTGGACATTGCTGAGTGTGGGCAGTGCCATCCAGTACTACCCACTGGGACCAGAAACTGGGCTTTGAGTAATTTGCATTTCCTTGTGGCTTTTTTGTTTTGCATAAGAGATTGAATCCAGGATCTTCACACTGAACTACATCCACAGCACTTTCAACATTTTTATATTTTAAAACAGGGTCTCATCAAGTTTCTAAGTTGTCCAGTCTAGACTTGAACTTGCAGCCTCTCCGTCTCACCCTCTTACATAGCTGGGATTACAGGCATGCACCACCAGGGTCAGCTACTAACAGCTATCCCTTAAAAAGTAAAAAGAAACTAGTGAAACTGATTTTATGTATCTTCTAAACCCACACTACCATCTGTCTGCACAGAGAAGACCTGCTGCTTTCCTGCCTGTGGTGTTGGGTGTCCAGGGACCCCAGCCATCCACCTCTAGGGATCCCTGAGGGTGAGCCTCCTGCCTCTTGCTGCTGGATCAGTGCTTCCCACGACATGGTGTGTATGTGGTGGCCACGCATTGTGTCTGTAACCTATGTTCCCTGAAAACCTAGTTTAGGGGAAAGCTTTTTTCATTATTATTTTTTTGTCTTTAAATCCTGAAAGACGTAGATAATAGTGACTTACCTCATATTCCCAGAAAGACCCTCAAACAGATTTTAAAAGGCTACCAGTAAGCTACATTCTCCAGGCTCTTTTTTTTTTTTTTTAGACAAGGTCTCACTGAGCTGCTCATGCTAGCCTCAAACTTGTAATCCTCTTGCCTCACTCCTGAGTAGCTAAGATTAAGGCACATACTACCATTCCTGGCTC
>PVKN010003386.1:20124-37655 GCA_004027915.1 Capromys pilorides | reverse complement strand
AGAGTACAGTTATCTTAGCTATACATACCTTCCCCTTCCTTCTTTCTTTTTTCCTTGCCACATTCCAGTGTTCTTTTCTTTTGAGCAGTTTCTTTCCCTTTCAGAAGAAAAAAATTTAACATATTAAAATAATTGTATGTTTCACTGCAACTCTGAGAATCAGTCGATTTTTTAAGTCAACTGATTTTTACAGGCCTTTGTGACACTTAAACATTAACTTTTAAAAGTGTATGAGTTGATTTAACCTATTTTCAGACTAGAAAGTAAGGAAAAACAACCAGAGTTCTTCTGGATTTGAGCTCACAAAGTCTAATTTTTCAGAAAAATAGAGTCAAATGTATTAATATCCATAAACTCTCAAAGCCCCGGTGGCACAAGGAACATTTATTTTATTTTATTTTGTTTTATGCATTTGGTTGTTGCAAGTCTCACTATGCAGCTCAGACTCATGGTGATCCTTCTGCTTTCAGCTTCCCTAGAGCTGGGATCAGGTGTGCGCCACCACGCCGGGTCTTGGTGGCCAGCTCAGCCTGATTGAACTTCAGTCCCTGTGCTTGCCTATGCTTGCCTAAGCAAGTACTTTAGTCAACTGAACTACCTTGCCGGCCCAAGGAACGTATATTAGTGAGACAAATTCATTGATGTAGCGAGGCTGTTCAGTGGGAAATGAAAACCTAGTGGTCTCTGTGGGCCGCTCTCACCCACCTGTTAGGGCCGGCATCTTAAATGTCCCCCAAAGCTCATGTGTTGAATTACTGATCCCCAGTATAGCAGCCTTCAGAGGCAGGACCTTTGAGAGATGATGGGCTCAAGAGGGCTCTGATCTCTTGAATGGATTTGTTCCTTCATGGATTTTTTTAGTGGGGTTGGAGGAGGGGCTTTGCAATGAAAGTGAGTCCTATTTCCTGGTCACCTGGAGGTTTGTGGCTCCTTTGCCTTGGGCTTCTGCCTTGTCACAGGGTTGAACGTAACTGGGACAGATCGCTGTGGATTGGATCCTCAAAAAACCGTGAGCTGAAATACATCCTTTGTCCTTGTAAGTTGATTATCTCAGCGAGGGAAAGCCGGCAGGCAGCCTAATAATGGTGCCTAGGGTCTCAAGGGCTTCCTTCTGTCTTCCTCTGGAGAAGCACAGTTTGAAGTCAGTGGCAGAGAAAATAGCCTTTTCCATGAAAAAAAATATTTCTGCCCTCAGTGTTTATGAAGTGGAATAAAAGAATTCTAGGTAGAATGACAAGGATTACATTATGAGTGCAAGAGCAGAAAATTCAATCTGACCACTTATTTGATAGCTATGCATAGCAGAATGACTACATTCTTTTTTTTTTTTTTTTTTTTGTCTTTTTGAGACAGGGTGTCACTATGCAGTTCAGGCTGGCCTTGAGCTCACGTTTGTAGCCCAGGCTGGTCTCAAACTTGCACCGATCCTCCTGCCTCAGCCTCCCAAGTGCTGGGATTACAGGAGTGCATCACTGTGCCTGGCAGAATGACTAAATTCTAACTTTTATTTCTTGCTTGGTTTATGGAAGCTGAACTCATAAGATTATCACAACACAGACAAATGAAGATTCGTTGAGCTGAGTTCCCCTTTGGGAGTATCATGTTTGTTGACAGAGTACAAACCAGCTGAATACTGACTGGCCAACTCCAGGGTGTCATATGGCAAGCGCCTTGCATTTTATAATATTGCATTAGAGCAGCTACCATTTCCATCCAGCTGGAAAAATTATATTCTCCATCCACATGGAAGGAAGAGAATATTTGTGAAGTTGTCGCTCCTCATAGAACAAAAAAGGTTCAATATTTTCTTCAAAGTGTGGAGAATTGGAAACAACCACTCCATTGCTGGAAAATGACAGTCACAATACTCCATGGGCTCCAAGGCCCAGCACCAGGAACCTGTGGGGTGCTGGTAGAACTTTCTTGCTCTGCCCCTGAAGGATGAGCAAGTCGCCATCTTGGCAAAGCAGACAATGACCAGTCGCTGTCGCCTGTCTGCTGTTTGTCCCTTTCTCTTATGTAGTCTTTTCTTTCATTGTATTTCTTTCTTTTTTTCCTCCCTCTCTCTTTCTTTCCCTTTCATCCTCCTTTTCCCTCTCAGCTCTCTCCCTTCTTTTCTCCATTCATCTTTCTCTTTCTGGCATCTTTCTACACACTATTGATAAAGCAGAGATACAAATGATCAGAAAAAACAGTGCATATTTGTAGCAAATTTTCAAGTATTTTCCTTTTAAGATTTGTAATCAATTTAAAATAAATTCTCTTTCTTTCTTTTTTCTTTTTTTAAAGAATACAGAGAAGATGATGAAAGAAAGAAGGGTAAAATAAATTCTTTAGGTCAGACTCTGTTCCCTTTCAAAGTCTTGACTTCTCAGTTTAGAAATAACTTGTATTAAAACCTTAGGCAGTATTAAGCTTCATACAGAAATTTAACTTTTGAAATTGAGGGGGAAAATGTACATACGATTTTAAGCCTTATCTCTTCAAAGGAGATTTGTTTTAGAAAATGGAAAATGTATAGAGCATTGACCAATTAGGTGAATTGGAGCTTTGAGGTTTTAGAGAAAGAAAAGAACTCTTCATAAAAATTGGCAACATGGATACTGGGTATTATCCAAGAAGCTTTCATAACAGAAGTATGTTCTTCAAAATGGTTATCTTGGTGTGCTTTAATTTATGGACTCTAATGGGTAAGAAATCTCTAAGTAAAAAGAAAGAGTTATGAACCTGGTAAGAAGATTATAAATGAGCCTTGACATGGCAGATTAAAAGGAGACATTATGGCATCGAGGGGACAAGAAGTTACATTTTGTTCTTAGGATGTGTAATTTGCCTCAAAATCGTCAAAGTTATCAACAGATAATATTTCTTAAGCTCTCTTAAGAACCTGTTATCTTAAGATCTGTACAAAATCAAACACATAATCACACATAGTTAAGGTAAGCCACTCTACTTTTCATGTTGTTAATAATCTTTTGCCAAAATAGCTTAGATAACTCTGAAATCAGTCTCATATGAAGGAACTTTGTAAAGGCCTATTTCCATGTGGTCGAAGTGGAAATTACAAAAAGCGCTCCCCAGACTTCAAACCCAGAAGTTAGAACTGGTTATAAATATTTCAGGCTAGAATTATGGAAAAGGCAGGAAAAAAAGAATCAGGGGGGAAAGTAGGACAGTAAAAGCTTTGCTATATATGTCCATACCACGGAGAGAAAGGTACTTTGTAAAGAGGAACAGCCTGTGGGAAAGAAATTAGGATTATGAAGGTGGCTACCCAGCAATCCAAGGAAGAATACTCGGTTAGCTTGGGCTTCCAGAAGGGCACGCTCTAGGTCACCCTCAGGGAGGGCCGGGGGCTGTGCAAATGATTCCTGCTCCTCAGCTCTGAAAGAACCTGCCAACATGAGTGCGAGGTTGGCCAACGAGCTGAAAGGACAAAGATATAAAACTGTAAAATAGCTAATCAGAAATAAGGTATCCTTTGTTTTAAGACTTTGTAAAGCGGTTGCTTAGCCTTAGGTAGAGCATACTATTTGTAATTGCTCCAGTTTAAGGGCTCTTTCTCCTCTCTCATATATATATATATATATATATATATATATATATATTACATATATGTATAATATATATAATGTATAATACATATATGTATAATATACGTAATGACTTAAAACTTTATGCACATTTAATTTAAAAACTATTACAGTGAAAGATACTCTGACGTTAATTTTCCTCAAAACACTTCTTGTGTTGAGCGTGCTCCTCCCACCCTTCTTGCCACTGTCTGAATGGAGCAGCTCTTGAAGTCCCTATTCATTAGCTGCAGTGTCATGGGTGCCTCGATGGCTTGGACTGATTCAAAGCACTTCCCTTTCGTGGTCCTGTCGACTTCGAGGTAGAGCCGGAAGTTGCGTAATGCCTGGCCGAGTGCAGGAGGGGGATGAGGACTCGCTGGGGTGTAATTTTAGAGCCCGGCCTTTCCGTTCCGCGGCCCCTGGCAGCAAGCAGCATTCACTGTATTTGTGATCACACCCTGTAACGATATGAAAGAGGAATTCTAGAACTGCCACAGAAAGTGGCAGGAATGATCAAATAAATGTTTGTGCCCAGGGTTCTGAGGCTGGCATGGCATGCGGTACGGGGGATTGAACCTGGGTCCTTGAGCATGCCAGGCAGGTGCCCCGATTGCTGAGCTATCTTCCCAGCCCCTAGTGCGATAAATTTTTAATTTTAAACATTTACCATATATTTTGATCACTTCTTAAATAGGCACCAAGCGCTTCAGCTTGACTCGGCACAATTCACCAGCCAGGGCTGTATTGCTTTGCTTGTTTTATAGTTGAGAAAACTGGGAGGAACAGACTCGGTCCCGGATTCGCTGGCCACCTAGGCGCTGGCCCAAGAACAGAAGCTTTGGGGCGGCGACACGCTGCTGCATGGGGGAGGAGGGCGGCAGGGCCCCGAGCCAGGCCCAACAGACCCTTCCGGTGCTGTGTGAGCGTTCACACCCACATTCAGTCTGTTCTCTCCTAATCTCTGCCAGGAATCAGGGCAAGAAGAACAGCCCCACGTCCCAGCTAGGGCAGTGGCCATGGGGGCTTAGGGATTTATGCACTGTTAATTGTGGAGTTGTGGCTTGCATGAGACTGTGTTCTGTCCACGGGCGCCTGCTCACCCAGGTTCCACGCCCTTCCGTCCAACAGACATCGTTGCAGAGGGCAAAAGCCTGTGGCAAAGTCTGCCAGGCAGGAGGCAGTGTTGCTGCTGACACTCAAGGTCTCAAAGGAACTTTGGGCTGGCCAGATAGCGCCGCAGATTAAAGCACCTGTTTAGGCAGACTCAAGGGCCAGAGTTCGATCCCCGGTGTGCCAGTGCCGGGGCATGCTGAGCTGAGATTGAGACTGGGCGTGGTGGCAAGCCTGTAATCCCAGCAAGGAGCTTTGCTCACTCACTTTGCCGCATGTGCACTCATCCATGCACGTGCACGCATGCACACACGCGTGTGCGCTTCTACTTGAGGGTACACACTACTGATAGCATAATTTATCACTATCGAAAGAACAAAGCCTCGCTGCTGCAGTTGGCTGTGGAGGACACAGAGCTCTGGAAGAGCCTGTCCTCAGGTTCCTGGCCTCACGTGAGCCCAAGCACACACTGCTGGGAGCCGTGGCCCCTGCCGCGGCCGAGCCCTGTCCCCAAGGACCTGCCTCTCCAGCTTTGATCCGGCCTGTGCAACCTGGTTCTTGCAGGCTGAGGGTCCCTTTGAAGGCTTCAGAAGAAGTCAGAAAGCGGAGCGTCACGATTTCTGCATGACTATCACCTGCATGATGACAGTCACCCCAGAACTTTCATCCTGCTGAGCAGCATACAAGTGGAGAGCAGTTGCTCTTCCTTCTGGGGAGAGAGAAGAGCTGTTCTTGGCGGGTAGCAGAGAAGAGTGTGCAGGAGATGGGCACGTCTGTGCCCAGTCTGTGCCTGGCATCTGAACATCCAGGTCTCCAGAAAAGGAGTGGGATGGCTCTGGCCTGTGCCAGTAGGCCTTTTGCTGTTGCTTCAGAGCCTTCGAAATGCTAACAAAGTGTATTTGCATTTTAATTTGTGCTGATCATGCCTTGTATTAGTTAAAGCACAGCTGGCTGCTATGATAGATGAAATTTGAAATCCTATGGCTTACCACAGTGGACATTTCTCATAAAGATCAAGAGGTGTGGAGAGAGGAATTACCAGATGGAATGTGGTAAGGAGGTGGTGCTTGTCCACACACATTCAGGGACCCAGGCTGAAGAAGATCATACCATGTCCCCCCTTTCTTCTCCCATCCCCTCCCCTCTCCTTTTCTTCCAACCCCTTTCCTTCCTTTCCCGTCCCTCCTCTTCCCTTGTGGTACTAAGAATAGAGTTAGGGCATTCCCCTAACTTCAGCTGCATCCATAACTTAAAAAAAATTCTTTTAAGTTTTGAGTCAAAGTCTTGTTAAGCCATTAAGTGGCCCAGGCCAGCCTCAAACTTTTCACCCTTCTGCCCCAGCCTTCCCAGATTGCTGGGATTATAGGCGTGTGCCACTATTCCTGCTGAAGGCTCTACCATTTTCAGTGTGTGACATCCGAGGTCACCCAGGCTAGTCTACCATGCAGGAAGAGAGAGTAGAGAAGGCACTACTAGCCACTTAGTTTTGGCAATGACCTACATCCTTGTCATTCTTATTCTGTCAATGAGAACTAGTCACATGGTACTTACAAGGGAGTCTAGGCTGGCAGGGCTTCAAGAAGCAACTCTGTACTACTCGAAGGGAAGCGCAGGACTGGAGGACAGGTTCTGAGCTCTTTGTAGTGTTCTTTGATGTGAATGACAGAAACAGATCCTGGTATGTCCCCTGCCATGTGCTAGTCTGCCTTGGTGCCAGCTGAGTATGGACTGAAATCCCCACTAACTGTGAGCTAAATAAACCTTTCCTTCCTTAATTTTGGGTGTGGGGCATTTTGTCCCAGCAATGAGAGAAAAGTCTCTGAGACACTGGTGTCATGAGTAGTAAACTGCATTTATCAGCAGGCTGTGATGTGGGCAGGTCAGAAGGTCTTGGCTCGTGGTGCCGGTGCAGTGCCTGAGTTTTAGTGGAGCGTTTCGCTGGCTTCGTGGCTCACTGCCTGCCCCTTCCACTGGCTCAAGTTCGTTTCTCACAGACACACAAAAAACATGGCGGGCAGGAGCAGCAGCACAGACCACAAATATCCCGGCTCAGACTTTCACATGGCAGAGGCCAGTTTTCAGGTATAAGGGGAAGATCAAGCCAACTTCTTGATCGCAAAGATCACTACGTGCCACGTGCCATGGATGTCAGATTGGATATCAGATTGGAAACTGTAGGGCTTGAGAAACACTACAGGCTTCTGCTAGGTCAGGGAAGTTAGTAACTGCTTTAATAATCATCATCATATTGTCTCTTTCTTGCTATTGTTCTTCAGGGATAGTGTCCTGCTTTATTTCTTTCTTTTCACAGACTGGTTTGCAGTATATCATGTTTGCATTCTTCGTGTGGAGAAGGTATGTGTGCACAACACATATTCTTTTTTACCCCCCTTTCCTTCTCTACTTCTTGTTCCTTTTTCCATGGGAGAAAGCTCTGTGTCCCTACATCTTAGAGAGATACTGTATTGTTATCATTTGTTAATGACACCCCTGCCCACGTGGCTTCTACCCCTTTGGTACTCACTACTGGCCTGATGTTGTCTCTCAAGCCTTGGCTTTCGGAGAGAGAAACACAGAGATGACACTTTTCACATCCAGGAAATGGAGGCAGCAGAGATGGGAGATACTGTGTATTTCAAACAGACGGAGGGGGTATGGAGCTTGAGTCAGACCGTGGATCCTTCGAGATGTGAGTCAGAAACCCACCTTAAGGAAGCTTACACAGAGAAGTGACAGAGAGGCCTGCGTGCTGCAGATGTGCTTAGATCAATTTCAAAGGCTGTCATAGGAGGCTGGTTTTCCGCATCACTTGGCCTGCCAACCTTCCTTTCTTCCCTCTTTTTTAATCTCTCCTTTTTTATTTTTTCCTCCTCTCCCATCTTTCCTTCCCCTCCTCCCTCAGTTTAATTCTTAGTTAGTAACACACATAGATTCCTTGCTCAGAGGGGAAGAATCCCAGAAAGAAGTGTTCCTTTGTTCATGTCCAGGACAGTTTCTGACAAAGAGCTTCCCTTCTTCTTTCGTGGGTCGCGAGTCTCTGCTCTTTCCAGGGCAATGAGGCAACTCCGTGAGGCCAGTTTGTGTTCCACACACACTTTCCTGGTGGGGAAGTGGGAGTCACGTGCTCAGGCCCACTGGACGGGAACAGTACTATTTCTGAATAGAAAATAGACTAAGTGACAAACAGTGCGGCACCCAGCTAAGCTCAGCAAAACCAATCAACGGGACCCAGAGCTAAGCTACTCCGAGCAACAGGTCTTCAGGATTTCTCCAGATTTTGGGGTGTCTGGGAGGTTCATCAGGGCTGCGCTGTCCGCTGCTCTCTGCGGACAGCTGGTGGCTCAGCTGGGCTGGACACCTGGGTTGTTTCCCAAACGTCCCGGCAGTTGTGTGTGGGTTGTCCTCGCGGAACCTCTGGGGAGCACAGCATCTCCGCTCCTCACAGTCGCTTATCCTCTGTGAGATTCTCCGGGGCTTCTTCCGACGGTGACCCAGGCTTCCAAAGGACAGTCAGGGACGCACGCGCACTCCAATCCAAGTGTCATTTACGCTTCCGCCCTGGTCACAGGACCAGAGCAAGTCCCACAACCCAGTCTAAATTCAGTGGATAGAAAAACGCGCTTCGTCTTACGGTGAGCTGCTGCAGTCCCATGGCTGAGGTGCTCGCCCCCCGCCGGAACGGGGAGCATCTTGGCCACCGTGGCAGCCTGACGCGAGGCTCGTCCTCCTTTCCCCCATTTGCCTCTGCTCACTCCTGCCTCTGCACTATTCCCGCTTCAGCTTTGGAGTCTACCGCAGCATGATTATTGTCTCTCTATTCCAGCTCGAATATGAGAAAGGAAGAGAGGGAAGGAGGAAGGCAGAATAACATGATCCACTTCTTCCAGTTTATGGGTTCCATCGATGAAGTGCTCCTAATTAATCCAATCTGTTTTGGGATGGGGTCATAGATAGGGTCGTGGTGCAACACAGAGCTATGCCTTTCGTGGTCACGGATGGAATTAAATTAGAAGAGTCAGAAGATTTTGAGCATGAGATGAATCCAAAGTCATTTCTGTTAAGCTCTATATTCGATTTCATACTGTTCTATAGCTCTAATCTAATGGGAAGACACACTAGTACGCGGCTCTACGCACGCTGGCAGTGAAGCCAGTCCCAGCTGGCCTACCGGCTTCTCGTGGGTGGGACTCATGTTCCATTTCTTCCTTTATGTGCATTGAGGCACAGATGCATTGCGCATCATACTCTTGCAGAGTGCGTTTGAGTGTTGGGATAGATTTCTGCTTAAGAGAAATCATCGAAGAAGCACAAATTAAATCCAGCACATTCCAGCTTATCAGCTGTGCTTGTTTATTTGCTTGATTCTCTGGAGGAAGGCAAGTTTAATTTATCAAAACACATTTGCCAAGAAAATATCTCGTGTTGAAGTATAACTCAGAGCATTGTATTCCTAGGTTATTAGGTAAATGGAAAAAGCAAGGAAGAAAGTACAGCAATATGAGAAATCGTATGGAAAGTGGAACAAACTCCAAGAACTGGAATTCAGTTAACTTTATTGTCAAGACAGACTATTCGTGGTTATTTTAGGCTCAAGTTCCTTATACGACATTAGAAAAAGCTCCTCTTACTGTTGAAATTAGACACAAACTAGGCCTTGAGTAAATGTCCCTTCACCCTAAGTGGCACATGGATTGAGACAGAAGTCAAACTAAAGGGGAAAAAGCTCATTTCTGACAGAGTGTTTGGGTAAGAAATGGTGATGTTCTAGAATGAAAAAATAATGCCTTTAGGACATTATCCTTCCTTGTCATAAGATAGCTTCTTAGTTACATCTCTTTTGTCAAAATTAGATAACAGAATTTGCATATTTCATTTCTCAATTATCCATGGTAACAAGAAAAAGAAAATGACAGGGGTGGGCATGAGAGAATATAGATAATTGGTATCCACAGGTATTTTCCAAGCCTCATTACTTTATTTCTGCCATCAATTTTTTAGCTATAGCCTCATCCTACCTGATGTTTTATTAGATAAAGAAAAGTGCATGAGCACTATTTTAATATTTAGCTGTTTATGTCCAAGTGAGGTGGCTTTACAGGAATGCAAAGTGATCCCAAAGCAGCTGACCAGGAAGAAGGACAGATGAGGACGTGGAAATCTGACATTATCTGGGTACTGCTACTGCTAGGTGTGAATCGGCTTATGGGGAAAGGCTCAGGCCTGTGGCTGCCTCATCACCGCCTCAGCCCTGGGTGGCTGCCCAGATGGGCCCCAGACCATCCGGAGAGGATGTGTCAGGAGCGTGAGCCAGAGGATAAGGAAAGTTCTGCATCAAAAGGGGGTACGAACCAGCCGAACAAATTGGATTCTCATGGCATCCACGCTGAGGATAGAAAAGGACAATTAATTCAAAACTATAATAACAGCAACACTCTCCACCTATTCAATGGGATCAGGGGCTCCTCGACTCCCAGCGCCATGGTGGGCCTCCCACCAGAACTCTAGCACGGACATTGTCACTTGCATTGGGCACCAGACTCCTGTCCTGAGAAGGACCAGTTTTTTCCTGTAAGATATAAACCTTAGGCCTAATTCCTGAAGTGTGTGAGCCCTGGGTTAGTCTGCTTTCTGCCCATCAGTAACAGCACGGGCAGTCAGGAGGGATCCCCATTGCAAGGAACACGATCCGGGGTCTCTGTGAGATCAAGGGAGCAGGGGAAAAAGGAAGAGAATCTGGAACTGAAGCCGATGAGATCACTGCAAAATGTGGTCTTGACTTCAAAGTGAGATAGATATCCTCCGCTTTATCTTGCCTTGGCTGCATCAGCCTCTTTGAGAAGATAAGCCGTGTTGTTCTTTTCATGACAATGCGTCTCTCAATTGCTCGGCATGATCAGAATATGACAAACTGGATTTTGATAATTTTGAGGGTAGCTGGCCTGCACCTTGGCGATTCAAGACTTTCCTCTCAAGAACAGGGTCAGTTCTTTACAAAGCACACATTGTGTGGCCAAGCAATCCTGTAACGTGTAAGGAAACTACAAGATCTCACCCGTTTTACTGAAGTCAGGCTTTTGCTAAAAACAAGTTAGCTGATAAAACCCTGACTTGTGCAGCAAGTTCTGAAGGTTCTGAAGTGCAGTAACGTGCGAGGCTTCGGAGGACCTCGAAATCTGGGTTGGGCTGTGGAACGCTGGCACAGAAAGGAGGTCAGCAGAGAGGGAATGGGAGGCTTCGGGCTCTGAGGCTCCTCTTGCCTGGTGGGTTGAGGCACTGCTGAAGGCTGACTTGATTCAAGAGTAGTGTGGGTGAAGGAGAGTCCAGCTCTCCGCCCTGCAGTGGCAAATGTGTTTGTCAGCACATTGTTGAAGCAGCAAGCACCGTTGTTTTAGCCTCAGTCTTGACACTTGTTTACCATTCCGATTGTCACTTTTATGAACTCTTTCTAAGGATCTCAGCAGTAGAGGTTCATATGTGGGCAATAGAAAAGTAGAAAAAACGAACTCCTTTCTTGAACAAGATTTGTCTCACTAATCTTTAGTTTGCTTTACTGTTCTATGTCTATTAAGGAAAAGCAACAGGAAATATACCCAGCTTTAAATCAACACCTGCATTGTACAAAGTAATACCAACCTTTTATCACTAAAACATTAAAACATTAAAGTCTGCATTGTTGGTGGGTCGTTGGGGTCCTTATGTTCCACAGATGGGACCCTATCTCCAACACAAACTGGTCTGCAGAAAAATAAAACCAGGCTTGGCTGAGGTCGGTGTGTAGGGGAAAGTGTTCCTGAGACAGCTGTGTAAGTTACACAGCTGTCATCATGGAGGATGCTCCAGCACCGAGGCCAAGTGAGTGGGTCTTCCTTCATTGTTGATTCCTGCTCTGCTTCTGTACAGAGCCTTTCTTCTCTTGTCCCTCCCAAAGAATTGTAACGAAATATTTCAACAATGCTTACAGAATACTTTTAACCACTCACAACTGCTGAGCTTTAGGAAAAAATTGATGTGACATGAACCTATCACGTGATAGGTGATAGGTTCAGCAGGTAGCTAGTGTCTGAAAGGAACTTGAATTCTTGGACACACTGAGGTAAGATTTGGATCAATATCTCACTGAATAAGTTGAATTTCACTTCTTTGTACTTATAGTCAAGCAAATATACATCACAAATAATGTATATTCTCAGCAATACAAATGCAATAAAATTATGATAGATTATTATAATCTTTCTTGGAGAAGACAAGTGGACAAATAACATTAGAATAATTTATAAATATTACAGAACAATTTTTTGCATCAGCCAGGGTCTAGGTGCCAAGCTTTAGTTACTTTTTGGCTGTTGCAAATTTCTATCATCAGATATACAGCTTTTGAATCAAATTATTGATGAATAGTTGTCTTGGTTACTTTTCTCTCATTGTTTGGACAAAATACCTGACATCCAGAATTAAGGAAGGAAAGGTTTACTTAGCTCATAGCTTGTAGAGGTTTCAGTCCATGCTTAGCTGGCTCCAAGGCAGAGTGGAAAACAGCAAAACAGCAAGAGCAAAAAGGGAGGAGCCGTGGTGGCAGCAGTGGCAGAGGCAACAAGCTCCTCTGCCTTCTTCACATTGTATCCAAGCTCTCCTAGGCTGTAGCACTCACACCCGTAGTCCCAGCAGCACTCTCACCTATAATTCTAGCAGCACTCATACCCATAATCCCAGCATTGAATCATCAATTAATCCCATGATTAGAAACCATCCCATGACTGCATGAGGCTTTGGGGCAACATCTAGACCTAACCCATAATAATATTCAACCTTGCAACCTCAGTCAGAGGGTTTGTTCCTTGATGCCTTGTGTCAGACCAGGCCCCTGAGGACTCTAAGCCACTCAACAGCAGCACTGCTCTCCCCCTTTTTCGAGTCCCTCCAGCACCCAGAGGAGTGCTTGGCACCATGAAAGCATTGTTAGATAGAGGGGACCTCATACCATTTCCTGCCGTGAAGTGTCCCTGACACTTAATCACCAGGCATGAATCTGAGTCGAATGTATTGGCCTAGAGTGGTACAGTTGCAGGGTTCATCAGTGCAAAGTAAAATGAAGAATGTAGAGAACTTAGAATATTGGCTCTAGATAGTAGACAAGACAAAGAACGTAAAGGAAAATGAATTCATTTTAGACAATCTTATTTACTTCCTTGTGAGTACATCAATCACCATTAATAAGATAAAGATGATTGATGCCATAGGACATGCCTGGTTTTGCTGGTACTGATTAGGGTCTGAATTCAAACTCTTGGTTAGGCTTCTTGCCATCAGTAATGTATAGTGGCTCTGGGGTATGTGAGAATTCCAGGGAAATGAACAATTAATGGTTCCAACTCACAGCTGGCCTGAATGAAATTCTCTTAGTTTATAAAGGAAATACCATAAGAGAAAGTCCATTCAAAGACTAAGATTGGAGGGCTGATGGATAATGACATGGTATGAAATACTTAGTATGTCTGCCCCTTCCATTTTCTGTGTGAAGATTAACGCCTAACCATTATTTGATAAATATTAGCAGAGGGCCTAGTCAATGACTTGAATTGTTTTTAGACACGTGGAATAGACTAGTGAGCAACATGTAAGTCCCAGGAAGGCTTCATTGTTGTGTGATGGAAGCAGACTATTTAGAAAAGTAAACACATAGATAATTTCAGGTAATGATTTGAAAATATGATAGAATGAATTGGGAGGCAGGGGTCTCTTACCACTGGGATAGTTAGGGCAAGACTCTGCAAGAAGGTAACATTTGAAATAATTTATTACTGCTTGTGATTAAGTGTTAGGGAAAGTATTTTAAGGAAGAAAATTCTGGAATAGAAAGAATAGCAAGTAGAAAGACTGGAGTGAAATCCTTCCATCTAGTTTAAAGGTTAGTTTGGCAGGAGTGTGATGGGTCAGGTGAAGGAGAGGCTGGGGATTACAGGCTCTGCTGGTAAAACACCTACCTCAGTGGGAAATCGCCAATTGCAGGCAGGCAGTGTCGAATATCCATTTAACATGATGACTTTTAAAGTAAAGTCAGGGAATATAGTTATTTCATCTTCCGAAAAAAATTCTTATTTCAGGTGTGGAGCACTGAGTTGAGTTTAAGCCAATGTACTTTCTCTAGCATGTGATGGAAGATATGGGGCAGCAGGGGTGGAAATGTTTAAGCAATGGTTATAGTGGTGAATTGTGGAATCCAGGATGAGTAAGGAGGGCTGGTGTTTGTCTGTGCCCTCTTCACCTGGTGGGTGAGGAATGGACTCTGGCCCTAGAGAGATGGAGATGGCTGATCAAATGCTCTCCAGTTCTAGGCTGATGATATTACCAATAGTTTATTCATCACATCTACTTAGAGCCCAAGAAAGAGGAACATTGGGTTTCACACTGGGCACATAGGGCTTGAGCCTGGGACAGAATAACCAACCTGGATCGCAGGAGACGGACTTTGTCAGTTCAGGGGAGTGACAGTGTCTCCCAGTTCCCACTGGAGGATGTGATTTACATGAATCTGTGGGTTCATAGCCAGTCCAGCCTGCTCTTCAGGGGCAAGCAGGAGCTGCTCTTCGCCTCATGATATGGTGTGTTCTTTGGTGACAGGACTTGACTATGATAGGAGTGGGAGAGGAGCATTTCTGGGTCCTCCAGATGTTTCCAGATGTCAGGGTAACACATAATGTTGCAACTTAATATTAGGCCTTACAGCTCAGCTGGGAAGGAAGATAAAGAGTGATGGATGGAGTGATGTAGTAACAGATTAGAGACCTCCATATGTTTGAAGAATTACTGCAATAGGGTTAGTAGAAAAAGTGAGACTGGAGGTTCAAAGATGGTTGTGAGAGCGGCACTTGGAACTGGGATGTCAAAGGGCTGCGGTTGTTGGAACAGCACAAAGGACAGGGCCTTGCTAGTGGGTGGCCAAAGTGGCGTGGGCAGGCGGTAGAGGTCGATGTGTGATGACAGTGAGCTTCAAGATTCAGAAATCAGGTGGTGACAGAATTGAGAGGCCCCACAGGGTTAGTTTAGGGATAGGAAAGCAACCGGCTGCAAACCGGGGTATTCCTCAAGAAGTGCGGCCACTAGCCACCGCTCTTTGTGGGAGGAGGGGTGACCTTTTGGGAGTGCAGCGGGCCAGTCGCTCTCAGGCCAGATGGAGGCACGACCTCATCAGCAGCACTGCTGTCCCAGGTCACTCCCGCCACGCTCCACTGACTAGCCTCGTGGCTGCCATTCGGTGGCAGATGCCAGTGTTTGTCAAGATGATTTGAATCAAATGTGTCAATTAAGTAGAATGGAAATTTTGAATCTCATCTCCAAGGGGTTTCCGGATTGATCAGAGAACGGATTGCTGCCTTTCTGCCTTCTCGGGTCGAAGGAATCTCCTGGGTTTTAGGCCCAACCTAACTCTGTTATTTAACGTGCATTTAATTTGTGTGCAGCTCATGCTGCTTGCTGGCTGACATGCTGAGGGTATTATGGAGAACAAGGCAGAAATCCTGCTTGGCGGGGGGGTGTCTTTTTTTGGAGTTTGTGTGTTTATTTATTTGTTATTTATTTATTTGTATTTTAGGGAAGGGTCTACAGGGTGTTCAGGATCTTACTACTAGATCAGACTCATAGTGATCCGCCTGTTTACAGCCTCCCAAGAGCTGGAATTACAGGCATGTGCCACCACGCCCAGTCTCAATTGCCATCTCAGTGCACCCTGGGGGCGGGGCCAGCACAGCAGGATCAGGGATCACACCCCCAGCCCCTGGGCCTGCTTGCAGGTGCTTTAATCCCGCTGAGCTACTTGCCAGAGTAGTTTGTGTATTTTGCAATTTGAAAGATTGTATTTGGTGCAACACACCGTAGTAAGTGCCATGACAGGGAAGTATCAATGCTTAGGAGGGGCATTTAATCTAAACTGAGGGAAGTCTTCCTGAAAGGGACTCCATGTGACCAGCGATCTGACAGGTGGACTGGATTAGGCTGCAGGAGTTGGATGAGCGCGTGGAAGCTGCGAAGGAGCGGGCCTGAGTTTCAGGAGAAGGCAGCATCCCCCCTTTCTTCCCCCGCTCCCATCCCCCTTCTGCACTCCCTTTGGCTCCTCCTCCTCAAGGTGCTCGCCTCTCGCGACATCCGGGAAAGCATACATTGTAGTAATTTACATCCTGGTTTTATAATTTTATTTTACTATTCATTTAATATATGCCCTACCCGTCTGCACACTCTTGGGATCTATCCTTTCTAGTTTTTTCAAGCAGTATGGAATGGAGTATATACTTAATGATGAAGCAGAAAGCTTCTCATAATGTTAGACGTATGCGTATGTTCTTAAACAATAGCTGCAACAACTGGAAATAGATGTATCTTACACACGAAAAGCTAATGTGTAAAAAGTCGAGTGGCCCATCACATTCACAGATATACTTCCTAATTTAGAGTCTCTAGGCTGCAGCTTCTTTCTTGCAGTTGTAAAGAATGAAAAGAAAGCTGGGTGCAGGGAGGGGCACCATAATGCAGCATGCAGAGGGGCTAAGGCAGGAGGACTGCAAGTCTAGTCTGACCATGACATCTCTGAGAGACCCTCAAGCAAAATAAAAAAAAAAAATGCTGGCGGTGTAGCTCAGTGGTAGCATGGCTTTGGGCTCAGCCCCAGTCTTGAAGGCCAAAACAACCAAGCAAAGAAACCCTAAAACCCCAGTTCTTACCTAAGTGGAAACAAGTTTGCAAGAACTCGAGGGCCCCAGTTTTGCAAGTTTTCCGGCATCTCTTGCTCCTGCTGGCCTCTGGCTATAGCCAGCTGATAGTGCTGTTAACCCTGTTCAGAACATTCTGCTGGTTTTAGGCTACCACGTTTGTGTCAATTTGCTATGCAGTGACAGAAAATTAATACAGAGTGATACACTGTACTTTCTCTTGCTTTGAGGTCTACAGGAAACAATCCTTTTCAAGTAGGTAGCACAGCGCCTCATACACCATAAAGATATGTGTGGTAGCTACTGAACAATGCTAATGACTTCAGGCAAGGTATTTCATCTAGCTAGGTTTTGTTTGTTTTTAGCACTTATATGAAAGCATTACATTAGGGAAAAATTTGTATAGACTAAACTTGTTTGGGAGTGCTAGGGATTTCTGCAAAAACCAAGCCACTGTTAAGAATTTGAGCGAGATGTTTCTAAAGTGGGAATTGCTAAGTGTCTTAGTTACTCTTCTCTCGTTGCTGGGTCAAACACCCGACACTCAAAATGAGGAAAGGAGAGGTTTCTTTAGCTCACAGTTACTGGAGGTTTCAGTCCATATTCAGCTGTCTCCAAGGCAGAGTGGCACATGGCAGAGGGCAACCTTTCATAGCAGTGGGCGAGAGCAAGAGTGCAGGGAGAGCTAGCAGCTGCTCAAGCAGCTCACTTCTCTTCCTCCCTTACATTGAAAAGCGAATCACCTGCCCAAGGAAGAGGCAGCACCCATTTCCACAATAATCAATTACAAATTCCAGAAGCCACCACCCCATGACTGCATGAGGCTTTGGGGAGACACAAACCATAACACTAAAGTCAACAGAAAGTCTCCAAAGGGGCCTTACATTGAGACATTGGTCACTAAGCTGTTCTTTGGAGGTGAGCTCGGTAAACTAAGGGGAGGGATATTTTGGTTGTTACTATTGTTATTTTGCTTTTGGCAGGAAGAAAAATCAGAATATCTCATCTATAAAATACTGTAATATAAACATTTAATAGTGGCTTGTCATTCATTTTGGAAAATAGGGACTCATTCACAAAAACATGTTAGAAAGACTGAGTTTTATTAGGTAATGAAGGATGAACAAAGAACATCCAAAATAAAGCA
>PVKN010003386.1:0-20024 GCA_004027915.1 Capromys pilorides | reverse complement strand
TATATCTTTATTAGGTTCTATAACTTCAAAATTAAGTTTTCAGAACCTGTACAGATTGGATCTCATTAACCAGTCTCTCCTCTTGTAGGATGAGATATTAGAAGCCAGAGAATTCTCACAGCTGTTTAAGAGCAGAGTTCCTGGATTTCACAGTATTTGTTAACAACGTGCAAAGATCAGCCATAAAGCCGCCTGTGTGGGGCTGCCTTAGGTACCACAGCCCAGCTCTGGGGACACGGCTTTGGCCATGTGCTCAACAGAACCACAGGAAGCATGCCTCAAGGAAAAGGTTAGTTTCCCAGTGATCCGGGATCTGCAGTGGATAACTCCTTTTTTTGTGGAAGCCTGGAAACAAAACTTTCTTCATTCCTTCCATGGAGACTTCATGTAAGCTCTGATAATGACACAGAGAAAAATAGGGGAGAAAAAGTCTTATGAAGAGCGCCGTGGAGCTCTTGTTTTAAAATCAGTGTGTCCACTCCAGATTCAAAAGGACCACCCACAGGCGTCACTTCCCCCTTGACTTTTGTTAATTTAAATGGACTTATATTGCCTATTATTATGTGCCTGTATTTGCAGTCACGTCAATCTTTGCTTTTAAAGGTTACAGCTTGTTAAACATCTACCTGTGCCTTTGTGTGGTATTGCCAAAATACTTGGCAGAAAGATGGGTAGGAAGAAATAGTTCCCATCTAGAGCTGTGCTCTTCCTTAAGCAGCTTTTCTTTGTTTGAGAAGCTCAAGCCTGAGTCACTAACCCGGAGGGCAGACGTATCTATCCATCCCTCTGTCTCTGACTCTGTCCCTCCGTCCCTCTGTCTCTCAGTCTCTTTCTCTCTGCCTCTTTCTTTGCAGTGGGAGGGGTTCCACACACAGACCTTTCCCCCCTTTCCCATGGGGAGCAGCTGAAGCTGGAGATGGTGCACAGGTGTGTGTGAGGCTGGAGCAAGGCTGTCCTGAGGACAGGGAGCCCCTGAGGTGAGCCATGGGAACCAACTTCTCATTCTAGAAAACACCAGGTGCCCAAGGCAAACCAAGAGAAAAGCTGCCAGGCAGAGGGTGTCACATGACACCAACCTGCTGAATGTAGAGCTAAACGTGCTGTTCAGCTCCTTCACTTGCGTCTGGAGAGAGGGCTCCATTTGACTTCTGCTTTTTGTTTTCTGATCCTTGTCTTTATTTCTTCATCCTCCACCATTGTTCACCCTGAAAATTTTGGAAGCTGTGCTGTGTGCAGCTCTTCCCTCCCCTCCCCTCTCCCTTCCCCTTCCCTCCTTTTCTCTCCTCTTCCCCTCCTCTTATTCCTCCCCTTCCCTCCTTTCGTATCCCCCTCCCCCTCTCCTCCTCCCTCCCTTCCCCTTCCCCTCCCTACCTTTCCTTTTCCTTCCTTTCCTGTGGTAGGGAGTGAATACAAGATCTTAAGCTTGCTAAGTCAGTGCTCTGTCACAGAGCTGCATCCCCGTCCCTATAAACAATCCTTGAACAGGGAAGGCCTGCTGTGCACATTGATCTACAACTTGCACTCTTTTAAAATTTATAGATCCTCAGAAAAAATAAAACACCTGACTCCGAGGATCAAAACGCTTGCTTCCTGCTCTTAGCTGCTGCTACACAGCATCTGAAGTCTACTTCTGTAAATAGGTGAAATTTTCTTCTGAATCCAAGTGTGCGGCCGCTCACTTGCCATGCAGAACAATGTTTTAACCTTTTGCTGCTCATAATGGAAAACTATGAACTCTGCCTACAGAGACCACCCTGGGTTCCAGATTGGAGTGGTCTTTCTGGCAGGTGGTCCTCAGCTTAATCGTGCTCTCCATGGTGAAATGAATGGATTCTTTGGGGCCTCATAACCTATAATTATGCTAGAGCCAATGTAGTTAGCCTTGAATATCACCCAAATTATCCCAAGGATTTTCCGGGTTGATTTTAGGGAACCTGCAACCAGGTTGAACACAGCCTCCCTGAGAACCATTAGCCAGGGCAATTGTGGGGCAGCCCAGCAGGCAAGGAAAGTGTTTCTTGTGGAGACAGGCATATGCCAAGCTGGAGCTGGCTAGGTCATATATTTTCTATAACGTTTTTTCTTAAACTTTGAAAAGAAAAAAGCCTAGAGCACTGGGTAAGGGACTTACGTTCGTGGCAGGCAGGTAGTCTCGTTTATTTATTTTTAGGTAGTTGCTTAAGGCAGGCTCCAAATACATTACTCTGATGAAAATAAACTACACAGAGCTCTTAACTGTTACAGAAGGTGTTCCTTGGATATAGGTGGTCTCAAGGCAGTTTTTGTTGAATGCATTTAATGAATATATTTGATGAATGCTACTTCATTTACCTGCATGTGCTGTGCCCATCTACATGGTATGATTCCATGTGATTAGAATTAGCTTTCATTTCTAGGGATGGACCACAGCTGTCTTTTCCTATGGCCATTTACAATATGGTTTTGTCATAAAAGTGTACTTGTGGGTGGTCCTGGAAAAAGGGGTGGACGACTGGCTTGGCGTTGTCAAGGCATCCAGCTGGAGTGAGCGGTGAGGAATGTAGACAGTGCCTAGAGAGGATTGGGGGCCATCATCCCATGGGGAAGCAGGCCTAGTGCCTGACGCTCAGGTGGCTGAGCAAGGTGGGAGGAGGCTCTGCTGGCCAGAGGGCCACAGGGTGGGACAAGAAAGCGCAGCCTTGCTTACCAGTGCCCAGGCTGCCATCCTGTGTGGTGATCCAGGATGATGTTGACATTCAAGGAGCTATGAGTATCTGGGCAGGTCAGGCAAGGGAGGAGCGCACTGACGACGTCTTCCCCCTAGAAGACTATACATTTCTTAAGTGCAAACACAGCAACTCCTCCATTGTGTGCTGGGCCTGGCACCTAGGGGCAGCCAAGTGTGGTTGTGGCAAAAATTGAGTGGATTGGTGGAATAACTAATGCGCTTCGGCGTAAGGCTAATGATAATTCTTTTGGGATTTTAATCATGGGTTCCCTTCATTCAGTATTTTAAGTAGAAGTGGGAAAAGTGAACTGCTCCCCCAGTTTAAATACACTGCCTTTATAAAGTTAACAGCGTCAGAAAGAATTTTTTAAAGATTCAAACTTAATGTTCAAGTCAAATACTGAGTATTTTATCACCTCTATTTGGAATTTGTATTTGAAACTTGAATATGGTGGTGCTGGGCTGTGTTGAGTCCGGCTGCAGTTTTCATTTTCTATTAAGTGCATATTGTACACTGAGGTAGGGTTCTGTAATAACCTTAATTTCATTTTTTCCCACATGCACATTGACTTTATTTGAGTATGTATTTTATCTTATTAAGATATGGGATAAGATGAAGAATGAGGTCCCTGCTGAGTCTTTTTTAAAGAGTGACTAGAAAAAGGAAGTTGGATAATACATCTGTTGGATAAACATCTTAATACTTCAGGTCTGTATGGTTTGCCTTAAATATTAGGATTTTTATTTTAGCCTTTCAAGCATTTGTAAAGCAAAGCTCCCGTGGTAGCGCATTTTCTGTTGCTATAAAAAGGAATACCCAAGACTGGTTGCTTTATGAAGAAAAGAGGTTTACTCAGCTCAGAGTTTTGGAGGATGAAAGTCCAAGACCTGTCTCATCTGCTTGGCATTCAGCCAGGGTCCTCGGTTGGGTCACACATGATAGAAAAGTAGAGAGCAGAGTCACATGTGGAAGGGGCCAAGCAAATATGGTAGCCGGACTTTAAAACAACCTATTCTTGAGAGGACTAACTCTGTTTGAGATTAACGTCAGTCTCTTTTGGGGCAATGCCCTCCCGATGTGATCACTTTCCACCAGGACTTACCGCTTAAGGAACAGTCCCCTCCATGTCACTACGCTGGAAGTAAGTTCCCCATGGCATGCTTCAGGGGCCACACTGAAACCACATCCAAACAGTGGCAGCTACTGTCCACACACGCAGCCCAGCCTCTAACTCCATAAAACCCGGAAATGCAGACTCAAATTAGAAGCAAAGACCCCACCTGTGTGCTTTAAGCAAAGGAAAGAATATCTCAAATTTAGAACTCATTTCATTTCTCAGAGCGTAATCAGTCATCTTGGACTTCAGCATTTGTTCATGAAGCTATTACTTCCATTGAAATGAGGTTGAACAAATATAACAACCTATCATTATAATTATATCAATTGTAGCTGTTATAGTAAACAGTTTTCATATACTTAATTTGTTTACATCCTAGAAATTAAATGTGTTCAGCTCATGAATTCATTGTGAGTTTATTTTTGTTCAAAATGTGTTTGAAAAAATTCCCCACCAGACAACCTTTGCTTGACTTAGGAGCTATTTCTTCTCTATTTTTTCCTCAATTTCTCTCATTTCTTTCTCACCACAAAATCATCATATTTTGTCCTTTTGTCAGAGTCCCTTCCTGGTTCTTGTCTTGGCTCAAGAAGTCTAAACTTACAACCCTAAAAACCTGTTATTGGAATTCCACCAAGTTAATTCCAAAGTACCACTTCTAGCACAACTCATGGTGATAACAAAGACACTAATATATCTATCTATCTATCTATCTATCTATCTATCTATCTATCTATCTATCTATCTATCTATCTATATTGGGAAGCCAAAGCGCCCTAAGTCTAGCCATGAAGATGTCTTTCTGGAACCAAGAGAGAGACCCAGCGTTGCACTCCAGTTTTATTCAGTGGAGAAGTGGGAATGGCTTGCGAAAGGGAATTGTGGGAAGATGAGCACTGTGAGCTGAGCTAGTTAAGTGGCCAGCATTCACTTCCGATATATTCAGAGAGGATATGCAAAGGAAGTAGTTTGTATTATGCTATTGAGATAGCATCTAATATTTTGGGGGTCTGGTGCTTCAGCTCTGATGTGTAATCTTTCAAGCCCCAGGGAGTCATAGTCTATCTCAAGGCTCGATCCCAGCTGACACCGTGGAGCAGTGGCTCTTCGTCCTGTCATCAGGGAAACACGCGTGCCATCTTCAAAAATTACCACCAGCACCTCGGCTAGACCATTACACACTGCTTAAGGCCAATTGAAAGGTTAATGAAAAGTCCTAGCCAGCTCTGTACATTTTAATACGAAGGAATAGGGTCAGGCTCAGTCAAAATGGTGACAGCCACTCTTCTCTCGAGGAGAGCTGCTCAGGCGTCCTCCACATCCTTTGCCTGTAGCTTGTGAAGGCTCACTCTGTGGGTGTTGAATGGGGAAATGGCCACAGAAAAGTCGGTGGCAGGCACACCCTTTGCCTCCGCAGCCTTCCTCCACGCGCTGACCAAAGACTTGGGCCACGGCTGCAGCAGATGTGATCCTCTGATGGCCTCATTTGGGCTAACATTGAAACAAACCTTCCTACAGCAATGCCCAGTTGCATGACCCATAATTAGACTGAATCACATTTTCCATTTTAAACCCTGATTTTACAGGATTTTCTACTTGGCTCATAAAATCTTGCTCCAAGCTTAGACGTGGCATAATGTTTCAGCATAAGCAAATTTGCCATAGCAATAAATCATGCGCTCAGTGCTTGAACCTGTGAGGTGAAGACCGAATTCGTATTCTTTGACAGGACAGAGCCCCCTGAGGGTCGAAGCAGCCTTGTCCTCCCTGGCTTTGCACACATGCTGTGGAACATCAACGACTGGAGAAAGTCCCAGGATGCAATTCAGGAAGGGAGCACAGAAGTGATCTTCTTGTCCTCAGGGGGTAAAGAAACAGTTAAAGGCTTATCAGAGAAAAGTGAGGATGACATGGATTGAGGGGCGAGTTTCCCCTTAGGATTTGATAAGTGAGGAGAGGAGGGTCCTTGTGTGCCAATCACATATAGGTGTTGTGAACTATGCCTGTGAGGGATTCTAGCACCTGGTCTTGTACAATCCTCTGTCCCCCACCACCAGAAGATCATTGGCCAACAGGCACTAAAAGAAACAAACATTCCTATTTCAGATTATTCTTTTGGCAGGGCCAAGCAGTGTACTGTGCAGTGCTTCTCCAAGCATGGTCCCTGAGCAGCGTCCACGTTACCCGGGAGGTCATTAAAAATACGGATTCTTGGGACCCTGCCCAGATCTTCTAAGCCAGAACCTGGAGTGGGGCCCAGAAACCTGTGTTTTTATCAGTGATTGTGATATTTGTCAGAGTTTAAAGACCACTGGTGCGGTGGCTAGGATCATGGGCTCTGTGGTCATAGGACTCGTGATACAATTCAGGTCCTAAATGTCCCCCATTGGACCATGCATTGAAAGGCTGCTTTCTGGTCTGCAGCGCTGTGGAGAGGAGGTGGGACCATGTGGAGGGGGGCCTAGAAGCAGGAAGTTAGGTCTGTGTGACTGTGTCCTGGTGGAAGTCCCGCCTCTCCCGCTTTTTCTCCCTTGCTTCATGGCTGCCATGGGCTTCATAGGCCCCCACTACCTCACTCTTCTGCCACAGTGGACTGTGCTGCAGGACCCAAAGCAATGACCAAGCTACCATGGACTAACACCTCTGAAACCACAAGCCAAAGTGAACCACTTTGCTTCTTATGTTGATCATTTCTAGTATTTGTCAAAATGATGCAAAACAGACTAGTGCAATTTGGTTTTCTTTTTTGGTCTCCGATCTTTTGCAAACTATTTAACCTGCTTGAGAGTCAATACCTTTACTAGTAAAATGGGCACATTAACAATGATAATGATGCCATAACAGTGATAAATACAATAACATACCCGCTTTAGGGAGTTGACTTGTATATTTATTAAATGACCTAACATAGGTAATGTCCTTAATATATCATCTGGAACATCAAAAATGGTCAGTAAGTAATAATTATTATATTCCTACAAATAGAAAATGAAAGGAAAAATTTTGGGAGAAACATCCCTGTTTATTAAGATATGGTATTAAGACCTTTTCTCAACAGTTTACCAAGTTATTTAAAAAGAGTTACATAGTTAATGGTACATATATGAAATGTCAATAAGGCGAGGAATTTACTTGTTAAACAGTTTGTCAGGAATTTTTAAGGTAACAATTATTCAATATTTTAAATGTTTTGAAGGTGAATGTTACTATAGGAGTTATAAAAATTATTATTATATCAAAGATTATGGATGTAATTGCTCATATGAATTAAAATATGCAGCTCTGCTATTACTTATATTTGTATAAATTTATTACCTATCTTAATGCTATATGAATAGTGAATATATCTTAAAGATTTAAGTGTAACTTTGATAAAGGAGAATTATTTTAAGTAAAAGTAAATCATAATAATATCAGTAACTACCTATAATTTTTGCTAAACAAGAAATTCTGTCATTATTAGTCTAAAAACAAGTAAGTTTTCACTCTGAAATTTAGAATTTACATTTATATTCTGAATTTTTATATCTTGAAAATAGCTTGAAATCTTGCTCTTTTTCTATGTACCTACAGATTTCTTTTCCAGGTTGAATTCTCCATCCATCTATCCATCCATCCATCACCTGTCCACTGGTCTATCCACACCGATCTATTACAGATAATATAAAAGTCTTACTTTGAAAAATAGCTACCTGAGCTGGGCTCGGTGATGCCCGCCTGTAATACCAGATACTTGACCGGCTCCGGTAGAGCATCACATTTCAAGCCCAGTCTGGGCAACAGTGAGACTATATGTCAAAATAAAGACTAAACAGGCCTGGAGACATAGCTCAGTAGTAGCTTGCCTAGTGTGTATGAAGCCCTGGGTTTAATCCCTTGCACCATAAAACAAGGAATAAAATTTAAAAAAAAAAAAAGCTAAATGGCTATCATTGAACATTTATATTCTTCCATTGGACCTAAGAGCAAATGATGAGTAACAGAAGGACCTAAGTTGTTTAATTCTGGGGTGCAACATTATGAAAATCTGCAAAGAAAACTTCCAGACAGCAGCACTGCCTTGCATGGGGATGAGAGTCAGGACAAGGAGCCAGCTTGCCCTGTAAAGTCCTTATATGGTAGTGGTCACTATGGGAACCTGGGAAATGTCCTTTTCATGAGGGTCAAGCTGAAAGGGTTGGGTGGTCCCTCAGAGGAGACAGGCCTCTTGTTTCCTCTTCCTCTTTATTTCTGGACTGGAATAGAAGATGCTAGCAAACAGCACGAGTTGTGAAATCCAAGCCTAGGGCATGACAGTCAGTTGGACCCAGGTGCAAGGCCCATCCTGGCTTTCTGGCTATGTGACCTTGAGTGGGGCTCTTTTCAGAGACTTAGTTTTTTTGAAAGTTATAAAAATAGCTATTACTGAGGTGACCTAGTGCATAAGCAAATGTGGTAAAACTGAAAAATGCTACAAATGTTGGCTGTTATTATTAAGGTCGTGACCCAAGATTATTAGGCCAGAGCTCTATTGTATTTCTCTTTCACCCTGATCATTTCAAAAAAGGTAGATGGGAAGTATTTTTCACCTCCTTAGTTATTTTACTGTAAGTATTTTATTCTTTATGATGCTCATGAGTGGATTCATTTTCTTAATTTTTTTCAGGTGATACTTTGACAGTGTCTGGAGATACTTTTTTTTTGTTGAATTTGTGTCTTACAGCAGTATTTATGTTTACGTGTGTTGTTTACTGTTTCTAACAGTTTTCTTGGTCAAATCTTCAGGAGTCCTTCAGGAGTTGAATCTTTAGTTTTCCATAGAAGAAAATTGTGTTATCTGCAAAGTGACCATTGCACTTCTTCCTTTCCTCTTTGGTTGTGTTTCCCTCCCTTACAATTGCTCTGGCTAGGGTTTCTAGCACTGTTTAGAACAGAGGCAGTGAAGCAGGGATTCTGTCTTGTTCCTGATCTTAGAGGAAAAGCTTTAAAGTTTTCCCTGTTGAGTCCAGTGTTAGCTGTCACCTATGTCATCTATCCTTTATTATTTTGAGGTACCTTTCTTCTACTTGCTGAGAGATTTTGTCATGAAGGATATTTAAGTTTGTTAAATATTTTTCCTGTACCAAATGAGATGATCATATAATTTCAATCTTTTACTTTATTAATATGATTAACAGTAGTGGTCACTGTGGGAACCTGGGAAATGTCCTCTTCATAAGGGTCAAGCTGAAAGAGTTAGACTGTCCTTTTTATTATTTTTCATATGTTGAATGATCCTGTAAGTCCCATTTGATCACTGTAAATGATTCCTTGAATAAATATTGTTTACAGTTTTGTTGAGGACTTTTGGATTTATATTCATCAGAGATACTGGCCTGTGATTTTCTTGTAGGCATTTTTGTTTTGCTTTGATGTTGGCGTTGTTTGCACTCGTAAAATGAATTAGAAAATATTTTCTCCTTTTTGATTTTTTGGAAGAGTTTGAGAAGAATTGGCAGTAATTCTTTTTAAGGGTTTGCTGGTTTTCATCCATGAAATCATCCTGTTCCTGGCTTTTATTTAATTAGAGACTACTTTTCACTGATTTGATCTCTTTATTTGTTATTGATTCATACTTCTCACTTTTTCGTGATTCAACCTTGTGAAGTTGTATGTGTCTAGGAATTCATCCATTTCTTCTATGTCATGCAGCTCATGACTTGTTTACATATTCTATTATGTTTCATATTTTCATAGAATTCTTGTAACATATCATTTTTAAATTCACAATATACTTTCTCGAATCTCCTCTTTTTTCCCTCAGGTTTGTTAAGTTTGGTTATCTTTTCAAAAGTCAATGTCTAGTGCCATTACTTTCTTGTTTTTCTAGGTTCTACTTTATTTTATTTCTGCTCTGGATTTTGTTTCCTTTGTTACTAACCTTAAGCTTAGTTTGTTTCTCTTTTCTTATTCATTGAGGTACAAAGTTAGGCTGTTTATTTGTTATCTCTTTGCTTACTGTATGTTTTTATTGCTAAAAACATCTGTCTTAGAACTGCACTTGCTGTATTCTGTATGTTCTGGTATTTTTTATTTTCATTTTTATTTCAAGCTATTTCTTGGTTTCACTTTTGTTTCTTATCACTCATGGGTTTTTCAGATGTGTGTTGTTTAACTTCCATGCATTTGCGAACTTTCTGAAATTCTTCATGCTATTTACTTAGTTTGACGCTACTGTGATCAGAAAAGGCACTTATTATGATTTAAATCTTCCTAATTTTGTATTGTTGAAAAAATATACTGCCTTTCCTGGAGAATAGTGCATGAGCTGTGGAGAAACACATGCGTTTTCTTGCAGTTGGATGAAATGTTGTGTGCATGTCCATTGAGCATGTTGGTCACGTCTACAGTTTCTGCATTGATTTTCTTTTTTTAAAGTTAATTTTAATAAGAAAGAAGTAACAATGAGATAGTTTTAAAACAGGTTAGTAGGACAGTTAAAATAATTAATGCATTGAATATTGTTGTCTTTGTAGTAGTTGTTCAGAGTGCAAGATGCAGACATGATATCTTGTCTAAATACTACTAGTACAAATCTTCCTTCTAATTGAACTAAGAGGAAGTAGCTGTACATATAGTCTAATAGTCAATAATAGTAGTGGGTTATCAGCAGAACTGGCAGTGTCAGAAGCTATTGACTTGAGCCTTTTACAGCTTGCATATTAATATGGCTTTACTTTTTATACCTTGTGGTTAGATTTTTCTGCTGGATGGTTAAGACTTAGATAAAGCAAGACCTGTATAACAAAACATGTAACTTTTGTATCTCCCAAGGTCAGTCAAGTCCCCTCAGGATTTATCCTGAAACAATGTATAGCAGTTTGTAGATTTTTTGTCAGTGTCAGCCATCTGGATGAGTCACGGCCATTGCCTGACCAATCTGCTTGTAAACTTTTGTATCTGACAAGGTCAGTCAAATCCCCTCAGGATTTATCCTGAAACCATGTACAGTGGTTTTCAGATCTTTTGTCAGTGATTTTCTATCTAGATGATATCTCTAATGGATGCCTGGTTGAGGCTGACATACTAAAGTCCTCTACTGTTATTTTGTTGGTATTTCTCTCTTTAGCTCTGTTAGTATTTGCTTAGAGACTTAAGGGCGTGATGGGACTGTGAGGACGGCGTCTGCTCCCTGGCACCTTCTCCTCTCTTGACTTCCTCTCTGCTTCCTGGGTGCTGTGAGCTGAGTGGTTTTCTCCCTCCATCCCCTTCTGCCATGCCGCTCCTGCCTTCAGGCCAGATGACTATGGGCTGAACCCTTAGAAACTATGCAGCGAATTCAGACTTTCCTCCTTTAAGTCATGTGGGTGTCAGGCACTTTGTCACAGTGAAGGGAAACTGAGCAAGACAACTTTAATAGAAAGAGCTTGTATTGTTTATCCTGATGAAGGATATTGATTTTGATATATTTATTTTGCAAGTAACCATTTTATTTTTGAATTTCTTATACTATGTTTCAGCTGATGATTTTGAGGCCAATTGACTCTTGGAGAATGCTTTTAGGTCTGATATGGGAAAAGTGACAAAGCAATTACCAGTGACTACTTGGTCTTCAACTATCTAATGGTGCCCCCACACATCACCCAGACAGCAGCAGCCACACTTCAGACATCTCTCCAAGTTTTCTTTCTGCTTGCCTGCAGGAAGAAGAAAGTTTTCCTGTTCTACCCATCACCTCAGCCCTGCTCCTCACTTGGTGTAGGTAGCCTATTTAATACTGTCTTTCAATTACACCTCTGCACACTCCCCAATTCTGTTGTCTCCCCAGATTGACGTATGAGATTATCTCTCTCTTGCCCTCAGTTCTTTAAAGCAACGTCTTCCCTTTCCCCTCCCTACAAACTGGGTTTACACCATGGTCATGAGAGTTCGCTCTTGCCTTCTTTGGTTTTCCCAAATAGCTCCGTAAAATTATCTAACTAGAACAAGAACTTAATTTTTCATTGACTACTTGCTAGTTTTGGGGCACTTCATGAGGTTTTTGGGAAAATGGGACTATTGTAGATGGGTGTGCTACCCACCCTCATGGAGCTTCAACTTTACGGGGAATCTGACATGGAGAAGAGAGTACTTCCTATGTTTTCCAGGGCTCCCTGTGAGTGCTGGGGCTTTCAGGCCTTCCTTCTCGTCTACCGTTGTTCATGCAGGGATTGCCTTCACTTCCCCTGTGACTGAGATAGCAGAGACTTAAAACCAAAGGGAGACAAACACTATTTTCATTACCACACGCAGGTACGAAGTCCCTATGATTTGTATGATCATGATTTATATCTAACTTGTACCGATAAACTTAATTTAAAAAAAAAGGCACAGCAAAAAATTCTCTAAGTAAAAGAAAAAAAAAAAAAGAATCTGGAAAAAAAGACGAATCTTTTCCGAACTTCGCACAATTTTATTATTTATGCACATGATTTATTTCTATACCTTATCATTACTTCCCACATTGCTTATAAAGTGCCCTAGGAACAAGGGCTTTCCAAGACACCTTTCTTTCCCCAGAGCACAGCCAAGACAACAGCATAGAATCGATAGTCCTTACTATTGCCTCTGTGAATGGGATAACTTGATAAAATTTGCCAAGCGCTTTCAGTGGCTCTCAGTTAGTTGGTTTCCTGAGGCGCATCAAGTGACAGCTTCATTTTCCTTGAGGTCTGGAGCTTTTGAAAAAGCCAGGCAGCGATGGGCCCATTAAGTGGAGTTGGCGGCGGCTGTGGTTTCGGGTGGTCTACTTTGCTGTGTTAAATGAGAGAACCCGGTCTCAGCCGTGGTTTGCTAATTATTGTTTTTTTTCTCCTTGCAGAACAAAGAAGTAGGAAAAAAATCTTTTAAAGAAAACCCAAGGAATTATTATATATCTTTTCTTTTGACATTCCTAAACAAGAACAGGCCTAGATGATATCATTTTCAAATCTTGCCCTAACTAGTATTGATTTTTTTTTAACCCAAAATTGTGTGTTGGATAACTATGACTTCTACATAGAATGACTAAGGTTTCTTAACTGTCTATATGCAAAATGCTATTTGCATTTCTGAATTTTTATTAATGACTAAGTTTACTGGTATATTAACTTTATGATGCTATATTAGTTGTCCTCAGAAATTTTCTTTTTAAGGGGATGGCCAGATAGCTCAACAGACTAAAAGTGCCTGCTTAGGCAAAGCATAACAACCGGGTTCGATCCCTGGCCTGCTGTGCCAGCCCCGCCAGAGGGGCATGCTGGGACAGCAACTGAGACTGGGCATGGTGGCATATGCCTGTAATCCCAGCACTTGGGAGGCTGAAAATAGGAGGATCATTATGAGTCCAATCTACATACTGAGACCCTGTAGACCATGTAGACCCTGTACTAAATACATTAAAAAAATTTCTTTTTATAAGGATGGACTAACATTTTAGGCTGCTGAAGATAGAGTCCATAATGATTCTGTTTGGAACTTTTTTTTATTATCCCATCTGACAAATTCACAAAATTAAAAAAAAAATCCCATCCAGCTATCGTACTCTTCTATGATTCAGAAATATGTACTTTTGTTACAGATTTTATATGTTTTCTTTCTAGATTTTCTTCCTACCCATCTGGCTTAAGAGTCCCATTAAATAATAGGGAAACTTATAGAAATAAATTTCATAAGGAGCTTATGAAAACCTCCAAAATCATTTTTTCAATCTTCCAAACTTGCTTCAGGGATTTAGAAAAAAAAAAAAAAAAAGAGTATTGGTGGGGGAGATTTGCCATTTCATTTGTCATGTTCAAAGCAGAAATGCGTTAAGAGTTCTAATAGCTCAGCACTGGGCTGATTCTCAGTGAATTTCAAATGAGGTTGCAAAGAAAATCTACGAGTGTTATTTAAAATTCTGGTTTCTATTGATCACAGCTCAGAGAGGTGACAGAGCATTGGTCCTAGAGGACAGAGTGATGGGGGCAGTTCACATTGAACTTGTTCATCTTTTTGTTTTAATATGGCAGACCATTTTTAGCTCTCTTTTCTAGGTTACCAAATCCACTTAAAATTGGAACAAAAACACTTACCCAAGTAAATAAGATGCTGTTTATAATAAACAGTTGCCTCTAGCATATGGCGAAGAGCGAAAAGCCAATGGCACCAGGCCTCCCACATATGTCTTAGGAAGCCCTTAGTTTTGGGAATTAACAGAGCTAGAATCGAAAACCAATGGATAATTGAGTATCTGGGATCTCACTGAAGGTGTAACTGATTTCAAAGCTGGCCTTTAAATTCCTGTTTTCTTGTTTAAAACTCTTGGCAAATGTGTATCTGGGGGAGAGGAAGAAAGGGGAGGCATGAGGAATTTTTAAAATAGATTTTTAGGAGTGCCTGTTAATTTTACAAAATATTAGGTTTCACCGTGGGGTTTTCATACCTGCATGTGCCATAGTTTGATCATCTCCCTTCCTCCAGGTCCCCCCTTCCACTCCGTTCCTCTTGTCTAATAATACATGAAGATTTTGATTTTAAGCATTTTTATGGAATGCAGTCATGAATAAATGAATAAAAATTACACTTAAAGAATATGGTGAAAAATTGTACACCTAACACATCTGATTTTGAAATGTATGCTATCGCCCTTCTATGTTTTCTAAAGATACAGCCTAGTCTTGAATTCATCCATGTTTTTATTGCTGCCAAATATGTTTTTCTGTTTGCCTCTTGTAGTAGATGAAATGGTTACGTGTTCCAGGGTCAGACATAAGTTCAAAAGTCAAGTGCTTGGTTAGGCCACTGGTATACTTTTATTGACAGAATTAAACTTCATCATCTTACCTTTCCCGGCTCCAGACTTTTTTGGTGGCCTTACATTTTTGAGCCTTTGCTTTGTTTTCTTTTATGCAGTGTAAAAAGGAGGAGTCTTAGGCCTTTTAGGGATTAGGAGTTAATGTCTGGAGATTATCTTAATAACACTCGCTAGTCTTTGTTGATACCCGATTCCAGTCAGCTAAATAATGTGTACTCATTGCTTAATTTAATGGACACAGCTACACTCTAGGTTTGATTCTATTTGTTTTTTCCTGACAGTGTGTACATTTGGAAGTTTAGGTCAGGAAGATTAATAATTTGCTTAAAGTCCAACAGCTCATCAATGACAGAGTAGGGAGTGGATCTAGATGCAGTGACTGGAGAAGGTTGCTTCTAGTCACTGTCTTGTAGTGTTGTCTTTACTGCCTGGTACAGCTGTCATTAGGAAGATTGGACAACAGGCAAAGTCAGGGCATTCCGTTCTCTGGCGTGACAGAGACTCTGTGTTTTATCCAACAGACATTTCTATGTCATGCTAATTTTGTTCAGCTCATCTCAGAGCTACGAGTCTTCTCTGGCCCTGGTAAGTTACCCGGTAAGTAGTCCAAATCCAAATGTGTAATGCCAACATGTTGCTATTGACTGGCTTGGGAGCGCCTTGTGACAAAATTCTTGTTCTATAAGACATAAAAGTAATTCCCACTAATGCTTTTGAAATGTGTGCTTTGTGCTGGAATACAGGAGGTGGGGAGGAGCCGCACGGCTGCCCTCCTTTCTGAGCTCGATGGGGAGAGGCCCAAGCGCTGGTAGGAGCAGCTGCAGCCAGCTTGCAACCAGGAAGACATAAAACAGGAGAAGAGCAGCCCATTGGGAGAGAGGCGGGACAGCAAGGCTGAAGAACCCCAGGGCCCCGGGAATGCTGTGAAACTGCTGATTTATCCACTCTGGAAACATCCTGCCTCTAAACTTTTAGTTTGGACAAAAATATGTGTGCCCAACGGAGCGAGCCTGGGTTTTCTTTGCTTTTCATCAAACATTATAATTGATACAAGACATACAGTTTCTGGGTTCCAGACATGTCGGGCTTTGGTATCTTCTCCACATCCTATTCGTTTGCAGATGACACCATCCTCTGTGTGTTTGTACTCGCGTGTATGTTTTATAGTTTGTGTTAGGTTACAAACTGGCTGAAAGATTTTCTGAACAGATGTTTGAGACTTTCCTGAAGAGAGGTATTTTGAACAAAAGTGGTTCATTTTTGATGTTATAAACTAAATATTTACAGTCCTTCCAAGCCTCTAAAGCTGTCCAGGAAGAAAATTGTAAGTGAATGTTCTATCACGTGCAGAGTGGAATAAACAATATACACAAGAACCCTCTGGGGACTGGCAAGCCTCATGAAATTCTACACGTCTTTAAGCACATCTACAGAGCCAGCCCAAAGTGAGCAGGAAGAACAGAGACTGTGCTGGGACCCGCCAGGGCCGTTTTCCTTCCCCTTGGGAATTTCTCTCCGTGATTAACAATGCTCTTCCATAAGTGCATTGTCATTGTCATCATGCGGCTCTTTAAATAATTCAGCTAAAGTTGGAAATATGCTCAACTTTATCTCTAATCTCATCTGTAAAGAGAGCATAACTAACTGGAACAAAGGCTGGCTCTGGTTTGTCTTTCTTGCAGGACATGGGACATCGGGGACGTGCTGCGAAGCCACTCAGTTGCGGCCTCTGATGCCCTGCTGAGACCTGTCTTCCCTTTTGGCAGCATGCATGTGGCAGTTCCCTAAATGGACCCAGATTCCTTTCTTTTTGTACATATGTTCATAGTGACAAGGACTATTTCTCATCGTTGCTTTGCTTGATTTCATTAGGCTGGAGCATTTCAGACCCTATACTGATAAGTGGACCTGGGGTTTTAATCCAAGACTGACTCAGTTCACCTGGATTATGAATGTTGGCTGTATGTCTGGGAGCCCTTCCCGGGGGTTTTGGGGATGCTCTAGTTCCTTCAGCTGGGATGTCTGATTGTTTAGGAAATGTCCTCCTTCATTTGTTCTGCTTAGTTAGTAACCAAGCCTGGTGAGTCTATCCATTTGTTTATGAGAGTGTTTCCTTTGGCAAAGCGACTTCCTTGAGGGCAAAGGGTTCTTGCACTTTACAATCCCCAGACCATAGCAAGGTGCTTTGCATAGTGTAGCAGCTGATCCATAACCCCCTTTGCACCTTCCCATGGTGTGGGCCACTAAGAGAGCCCTAGGACAAATAGAGCATTCTGACCTAGCCTGACATCTCCTTGGAGAACAGAGAGAGCTGAGCGAAAGCTCCACACACAGCCCAAGATTCCGAGATAGTGTTTGTTCTCCTACAATTGATTTGCCCTGGACAGGAAGGGCAAGAAGCCAGATGTGTATTTGTAAGAAATTTGTGGTGCTCTCGTTACAGCTCTCAGAGCCAGAGCAAGGGTCCTGCCTCTCTCTCAGCACTGTCTTTTAGAATGGGAAGAAGCATTAATTGGGGATGTCCATGGTTACTAAAGAATGGAAATCTGGGAGAAAAACATTAGCTCTAGACTTATAATCATCAGGGTATCCACACATTGTACAGAAATTGAAATCTGAATCAGGGAGATGTCATGGGGTGCAGGGTTGAGACTTTATAAAACTGATCAATGTTGGAACAAAAATGATTTAAGCGTGATTCTTAGGGAGCTCAGAATCCTCCCACTCCCCAGCGCACCTACTGCAACCCCCATGGGTGTGGTTCATTACGATTCTCTTAAGGATCACAATTCAGGATGCTCTTACAGAGGGCAAAGAAAGCTATGTGGGTGGCTATAGGCAGAATTTCTTTGTTCACATATATTATTTTATGCTCAGAAGATACCATCCTTCTCAATGTGCTCTGGGAAGTGTATCAAAATATTAAAACACATTGTGACGAAAATCAACACAAGGGGGAAGAAGTTGGTTTGGAAGGTGAAACTCAACTCCTACTCTTTGCAAGAGGCCAGGGGACCTTTAATGTTTAGTCAGACCCCAAACTAACATTCCCCTGTGAAGTTTAAATTATTTTCCAGGTCAGAACAACTTTGGTAAGCACTTAGCCTTGGGATGATGACTGTTACCACATGCTTAGGCATTCTTGAGCAACTCGGGCTCTGCTGATAAAAGGAATACCTTCCTGTCTCATACATGTCCCCTCCCCCACCCCAGCATTGCACTGAAGCAGTAATTTCTTAATATTACCCTTCAGTGACCAGTGACCGGTGGAAAGCAGGAAATGCAAAGATAAGACTGTGCTTGTAAGATTCTCCAAAGGATATTTTCTCAGTAGGTTCCCCTCCTTTCTTTCCACTCTTGCTTTTAAAGTAGCAGCTTTCGAAAATGCTAGTATATCTAGTTCAGAGATGCAGGCCCAGAAAAAGAAGTGTAAATGAAACCCAAGGGGTCTTAGATAGTGATGCGGCTCCATGGGTAGCAGAGCCCACAGTAGGAACTGACAGAACGAAAGGCTTGGAACGAAATCATGATGGCTGCCACAGGGCTTTTTCTCTATGTCCTTCACTTGCACACAATTTTGTTTATTCTTTGCAGCAAGCTTGTTTAGGTACGGCCCAGCATCCTTATTTTTCATGTGAAATGTCTGGAGGCTCTGAGAAGTGACAGTTTAAATACAATTCAAATGCGAACACAAGTGGATCTTCCAGGGGGTGCCACCATCAGACCTATTCCATGCCACAGCCAGCCTGTAGGGGTAGAAAAGGACCAGACCACGGAGGCCTTGGACAGCCTGCTCGCTGTCTCTCTTCTGTATGTAAATCCTTGGTTTTGGATATTTTCAAGGTTATGGAACTTTAAAAGTTATTTTCCTTTTTCTTTGCCAGTTGAAAGCAGAAGCACCAGTCTTCTTCTTTCCGGGATGTTAACAGATCAAAAGGAGGCTGCTCTGTGTGGAATGACGGTGGCACGGCCCTGGCCTACCTGGCTGCTGTTTCTGCTGTGGCCCTTAACATCTACCTGTGGCCCTCCCAAGCTGTGTCAGGGCTGATGCTGGAGCTGTAGGACGTGTTCCAGAAGGAATCTACAGCTCTTGTCTGCAGGGAGAGGGGCTCCTAGAGGAGTGGCCTATGATGGGCACTTTTCTGGGTGCTTCAAACTAGAGAACATATGGGCAGGTGAACTTTGTGTGCAGACCTTGGATTGTCTCACTAGTGGAAGAACCTGAAAGGGTAAATAGAATCTGAAAGTGACACTGGACACCATGAAAGGGAAAGGATCTGCTCACAGGGAAGGAACAACTGGGATGCGGAAAAGGACAGAGTGGGGGGAAGATATGTTTATGTACGTATCTGAGATGGCTTGGATAATCCTACTGCTGATCTTGGCTGTTCTACAGAGGGGAGCAGTTGATGCTTATTTTTTTTTTCTTGTCCTTTTTAATTTCTTATAACTTTTTCTTTTTCTTTTTTTGAAGCTAATTTTGCCTGCTTCTATCTGGTAATCTGAACAATTAATTTGGTTTTTTTTTTATTACTTTTAATAAGAAATAACAATGAGACAGTTTCAAAACATATTACTAGTACATCCCCAATAATTAATACAGTGCATATTGTTGTCCTTGTAGTAGTTATTCAGAGCACAGGATAGAGACATGATAATTTTTCTAATCATTATTGGTACAACAATTTCTTCTCATTGAATAAGAGAAAATAGTTGTACACATAGCCCAATATTCCATAATAGTAGTGGGTTATCGGCAGAACTGGCAATGTCGGAAGCTGTTGACTTGAACCTTTCACAGCTCAGCATACTTATCTGGCTTTAGTTTTCATGCCTCATGGTTAAACTTTTCTGCTGGACAGCAAAAGGCAAGTTAAAGCAAGACCTTCATAACAAAATATGTAACTTCTGTATCTCCCAAGGTCAGTCAAATCCCCCCAGGATTTACCTTGAAACCATATGCAGTGCTTTGTAGAATTGTTGTCAGTGTCAGCCATCTGGATGAGTCACAGCCATTGTTTGGGCAGCTTGCTCTCTGCGAAAGCCTGAGAGAATGTTTTCTCTCTAGGTGACTTCCCTTAGGCACACTATACATTGTCCTTTTCCTCTGTGGCCCCATAATCTCCTTGAACAGAAAATTTGGGACACCACTGAGTTATAGGATGTTATAGCACAGGTTCTCTTATGTCCTAAGTCCTCACTGACTTTGAAGGACTAGGACCAAAATATTGGCTGTCCTTGTAGCCCTTCTTTTTCTCTAATTTTTGGTTTGTAAACTTACATTCTTAACCCTCCGGAAGAGAAGCTTGGTGATACTATTACTCTATAACATAGGTACTTGAGCTTAACATCACTGTCTTTCTGAATATCAAACATCTTAGACTTAACTTCAAATTGGTATTTTTCATCAATCATTGATAGTCTAATA
>PVKN010003385.1:0-37554 GCA_004027915.1 Capromys pilorides | reverse complement strand
CCTGAGCCCTCCAGCCTGCCCCTGAGCCCCCAGCCTGCCCTTCTGCCAGCCTGCCCTGCAGATCCCTCACCTGCCGAGCACCCCTAAAGTCCCATGAGCTCCTTTCCTGCAGTAAATCTCTTTGCACTTACCTCCTGCTGCCTGTGTTTCTCCAGTTGATCCCTGCCTGGTAGAGACGTCACTTCTAAGATTCAGGGACCCAAGACAGTGGCTTTCCACTTGCCGACATGCCTTCCTGGCTCCCCTGGCATGTTTCTCTGATGGGGAGGGCCGCTGGCAGGGCCCTGAGGGAAGTCTCAGCCCAGAGCCCGTGCGGAACTGAGGCCTGCCCACCCTCATGTGAGTGGGCTTACAGGCAGACCCCACCCTGCTGAGCCTGCAGATGCCCACGGCTCTGCCCTCGCCTTGTCTGCAGCCTCATGAGATGCCCTAGAGCAGGCATTCCACTATGCCATAGCTGGAAGCTGGGGGATACAGTTATGATTTGGGTTCTTTAAAGTTTGGGGGAAGTTCATTACGTCACAACAGATAATTAATATAAATTGAATCCAACAAATTTACTTTAAAGAACACTGCAAGGCTGGAAAGATAGCTCAGCAGTCTGAGCACTTGTGTGGTAAGCACAAGAATTCAGGTTGGATCCCCAGTACCACACGCAATGTCAGCCCCAGAACCCCACATGCATTGCCAGCACCAAAACCAGGCGTGGTGGCACATGGGGAGGCTGAGACAGGAGGATCACTAGAATCCAAGCTGCATAGCGAGACCCATAGCAAATAAATAAATATTTTTAAAAATAAACTGTAAATCTCATTCTTGCAAATGAACTTTGAGCCACACCTGATGTGTCCCATATTTCTAATTCATTATCCTGTCTTAGTTACTTTTTACTCATTGCTGGGACAAATAACCCCCATACTCAAAATGAAGGAAGGAAAGATTTATTTAACTCACAGTTTGTGGAGGTTTCAGTTCATACCCTGCTGGCTCCAAGACGGCAGAAAACAATGAAGAGCAGAGGAGGAGCAACTACTGTGGCATCCATCAAGCCTCTCTTCCAAATTCCGTGCCGGCGCAGAGCTCCTCCAAAGTGGCGTGGCTGCAAAGACCAAGCTCCTCCGAAGACCAGGACTTCTCCAAGGAAGCCTGGCAGGGCTGGGCCAGGCAGAAAGCAGCCAGGGCAGGGCTGGGCTGGGCTGATTGCACAAAGTCTTCCTCAACTCTTTTTATACACTTTTTGTGCTAAGTCACTCCGGGGTGGCCCGGCTGGCCCTAGGGTGGAACCAATCACATCCCAGGGCCCGGCTGGCCCTAGGGTGGAACCAATCACATCCCAGGGCAGGCCCTCTGCATCCTGCAGGATGGGGCCCCCACAGTCTGGAGCTAGCCAAGCCCATCCAGCCAAGCTTCCTCAAGTTGACACAATGTATCAACTACCACAATCCTAACTAAAGGGATAGAGTCTGTTAGGTCGGATCCATCACGGTGGAGACGTCATGGATACTGAGCAGACCTGTCTGTGCCAGTGTCAGAAGCCCGCTCCTGCTGCAGCTCCTCAGCAGGCATCAGCAGGAGGGAGGCTGAGATGTAGCCTTTCACCATTCAGCAAATGGAGGTGCTCTGCAGAGGGCATGAGGAGCCTCCCTTAGAATATCCCACGAGAGTGGCCAGTGAGATGGCTCAGCGGTCTGAAGCGCTTACTTAGGCAAGCTTAGGCAACCACAGGGCCTGTGGTTCAATCCCCGGCACCACATCCTGCGCCAGCCCCACCACCAGGGCAGGCTGAGCTGGCCATAACATAAATAAATAAATAAATAAATAAATAAAGTAAGTAAGTAAGTTTAAAGAAATAAAATAAAATAAAATAATTTTTAAAAGGCCCAGCCTGCTACCTATTAAAAAAAAAAAAGAAGAAGAAGAAGATCCGACGAGAGCTAGGACAGTGCGCCTAACCCACAGCCGGATCCACAGAGCTGCGAACACATCAATCAAGAGCGACTGGCAGGTTCCCTGGCCAACCGTGCAGCCAGACACATCCTGTCCTGTCCACAAGGTGGCTTGGTTAACAGGAATGGACGCAAACTGCTCACCAACTCCAGCTTGATGTGGAGATCAGCCCTGATACGGCCCCAGGCCCCGAACACTCGACTTCCCTGAAGTCCTTAGACCTCAAAGGCTCGTATTCCGAGGAGGAGACATAAGTACTTAAAAGCTGGGTTTCTCGGCACTGGGCCCTCCTTTCTTTTCCCTTTGCAAGCAGTTTCCGGCCGTGGGATATTTCACCAAGAACTGAAGACTCAGGACCGAGCACTTGAAAAAGCCGGGCATGGTGGCTCACGCCTGTAATCCCTGCACTTGGGAGGCTGAGGCAGGAGGATCGTTGTGAGTTCGAGATTAGCCTGAGCTACAAAAGTGAGCTCAAGGCAAGCCTGAACTGCTTAGCGAAACCCTGTCTCAAAAAGACAAAAAAAAGAAAGAAAGAAAGAAAGAAATTCCCTGGTGGTTCCTTCTGACAGGTCATAGAGCTGACCTTTCCTGGATAAATGTCAAAACCAAGATTTCAGGATGGTTTCTCCTCTTCATCCTTGAGCTTTCTGGTTGGCTCAACTTTTCCTGGGGTCCCTGGCTTCTGTCTTGTACGGATCCTCCTCAGACCAGGGAATAAATGCAGAATTCCGTGGTCAAGCTGATGGCTGTGCCTCCCTCACTTCGCAGACCCAAGCGATGTTGTAGATTAGCTTAGAGAACAGCAGGGCCAGGAACACAGGGACCATGGTTCCATCTCCGGCACCACAGCTGCGACAGCCCCACCACTAGGGTGAGCTGAGCCAGTAGACAGCAGCAAATGCTGAGTTCCTCCCTGGCTCTTGACTTCTGGGGAAGCGCATTCTCCGCTCTCTGACACCGAGGCTGACCCTGGGACTTGCTCCATGGGAAGCAATGCGTGGCCTTGCCACATCTCGCAGACCTGGGCTCAACTGTCCACTCACTGCTTCCATGGGCCACGGGGAAGTCTGCAGATGTGGGCAAGCTTTGAAACAAAGCAGCCTGTGCTCCACCATAGAAGAAAAGAGTGTGCCTCGGGTAACTCTTGCAGAGGGCTGAGAGGCAAGTGTGAGGAGGACCTGACCCAACCTGAGATCCTGCAGGGATGACCCACAGACCCGTGAGACCAACAGGGAACAACCAATTGCTATCTTCGTTTATTTCTTACCTGATGTTTCTGCAAAGCAGGCTTCAGTCCCGCCTTTGTGAAATACAACCCTCTTGACTGTCGCAAAGTTATTGCTACCTTTTTGGCCAGGACAATGTCTTTAATGGTGGCCTGGCTGTGTGGCAGAGGAACTCCTGGCGGATACACAGGAGGACAAAGGCTGCCTGTGCTGCACACCCAGGCCCACGAGGCGTCTCCGTAGAAGTGCCCACTGAAGTGCAGGAGGCCGCTTCACAGATGCACAAAGCTGCAGATCAGAGGGGGTAGAAAACAGTTAAACTTGCTTCCAGGCACAATGTGTCACCGTGTAAGAGTTCCACGCATCCTAAGCCCCGCTGAGCAGGTGCACGTGGGCTGGCGCTCCTGGCTACCAGCATGCAGGGAAGATTATAAAAATGCCACGCTGTGATATGTGACACTCCTGCCTGAAAAGCTCCGATTAAGCTGGAGTATTTACTGCACCTATCCCGACAGGAGCTGCTGAATGCTACCTGTCTTCTGCTTGGATAAATTAGCTGCGTGGGTCACCAGACCCCAGCTGCCTATTGTTCTGCCGGCTGCAGGTGGGCAGGGACCACAGCCCCCATCTGCCCTCGTAAGGGCCCGTGCCACGCGCAGGCGGCAGCCTCTCTTCTTCCTGCGTTAATGGCAGAGCAAGATCTGAGCTGGCTCTATTACAGTTTGGGGCATAATTAAAAAGACAACACACCACAAAGAAGAGGGGAAACGCATTTATTTATAGCGGGAGGGCCTGTATGAAAGAGAAGGGAGGGCAGACAGAGGAGTCTGAGAACATCAGGAGCAGGAGTCCCGGAAGGTGAGCTCGGCGAGCTGCAGTGGAAAATGGGGCTGCGATCCGGTGCAGAAATGATCTCCAACTTGTTCAACTCCTTTCAAAATATTTTTTATGTGAATTGTCTCGCCCTCGCATCTCCATAATGCATGGAGCTGTGAACTCTAAATTAGTGTTAACAGGCATTGCCACGTTCTGCCTTATGAGGCATCAGCCGGTCCGCAGGCCCTACAGGCGTAATTACGAAGGAGAGTAGGACGCGCTCAAAAACCCCCTTTCAAAATTTTACCACATGTAGTATAAATAAAAGAGCATCTCATCTGCTTGTGACCTCGCAGATCAAAAGGAAAACAGGAAAGTGACTTTGCTGGCTCCTATAATTACCTTAGCTGAACAACGTTGCTATCTTTTGGCAAATCCAACAATTCCCATTTTGTGGTTGTTGCTTTTGTTGTGACTGCACTCACGTGGCAGGAGCCCCGCTCTGTGCAGCTGGGCACAGTGAGGAAATCACTCAAGTTGAAAGAACGTATTTTAAATGGAGACAAGTTCCCCGCATGCCATATCGTTTTATCTGTGGAGCACCTACTAGCTACAGACTTTAGTTCTTACACTGTCTTACACTTGCCGCTTACACTGTCTCTATCAGGGTTTCTATTCTTTGCATGTCTTTAGGGGTTTTGCTCATGTTTTTCCTTTTTGAAAATAAACCCTCTCAGCCGAGTGTGGTGTCACACGCCTGTAATCCCAGCACTTGGGAGGCTGAGGCAGGAGGATCCATGCGAATTCAAGATCAGCCTGGGCTACAAAAGTGAGCTCAAGGCCAGCCTAAACTGCATAGCGAGACCCGTCCCAAGAAAACAACAGGGCTGGAGAGATGGCTCAGTGGTCTAATGCACCTGCTTAGGCAAGCTTAGGCAACTGCAGGACCCGCAATTCGATCCCTGGCACCACATGCTGCACCAGCCCCACCCCCACCCCCCCCACACCCCACCCGTACCCTCCCACCCCTCAACCCCCCCTCCCCAGGGCAGGCTGAGCTGGCCATAATAATTATCAAAAAGACAATAAATAAATAAGTAAATAAACAAAGAAGCCCTCTTGCAGTGGCTGTGGCCTCACACTGACTCTTTCCAGTGCCCCTGACCTCATGGATACACCAAAATGAGCCCAGCCCTCAGTTTTCCCACCTTTTCGTTCACTTGCCACCTGCTCTCCCAGCCAGCTGGCCTAGAAATTCCTCTTTCTGCTATTTGTCATTTTGGCTGCTGCCTAACCCCCACAGGACCAGGGGATCTCGCTTTGCTCGGGACATTCTTGACTGCCTAGGAGAGTGAGAATCCCCAGGGGCCTCCCATATGCTGTCCCCTCCATGGGCTGCACTTCTGTTTCTGTTACAGCTGAGAAGCCTCAAGGTGAGTGTGTGCGGAGGCAGACTGCTCGGAGAAGAGGGCCGGCTCTGACCCTCGCAAGCCGGCTCCGCTGCCCCAGCCCCGCTCACAAGGGAAGGGTTAGCCCAAGGCACAAAGCAAGTCCCTATCCAATTAAGCAAGCAACTTGCTTCACCTTGACATTTTTGACATTTTTTAGTCAGACAATGTGCGGAGCTGCCCCATGCTCTACAGAGTGTGACTCACATCCCCGACTTCCACTCCACGAAGGGAGGATTTCCCACCCCAGCTGTGATAGCCAAAACCAACAGATGTCCTCAGAGAGAGCCAAATGCCCGCCAGCTGAAAACCCCTGGGCTAGAGGATGGATGCAAAAGATTCTCTGAAATCACGAAGGATGACAAAGACAAGAGTCAACATCCAGGAAGCAGCAGGCATCCGCCACACATCCAATGGTATGCACTTTTAAAGCCTAAAAATGCAAATAAAATTATTGTAATTTAAAAATGAAGATGATGTGTGATGCCCATATAAACTCAAAGACAGTCGCAATTTGGGGTGGCTCTACTACTTGCTTATGTTGCTTTAGGGATCTGTATTTAGCAGCTGTCTCAACTGCTTTGTCAGCTGTATATTTCATACCTCCGGCACACGTTGATCTGGATCAGTACATGTCAGGTGCTTCACCAACCTCTCACTGCAGCACCCCCTGTCTCAGGCAGTAAGACCCGCAGCCACAGTCTCCACAGGCCTGGGCCCTTGATCTTGCATAGGAGCTTGAGAATAAAACATTGAAATGCATGTGTGTGTTTATTTAAAAATCCTCCGAGAGATAAGCGACTGTCTACCTAGGAAATAGCAGCCATTTCCCCTTCTCCTGTATAAACGGTAGCGGATTGCAAACGCCCTTGGTACTTAGCTTTTTCTCCCTTAGTGTAACTTCAAACTCATTCCAGCATATGCACCGGTGCACTGTGGCTTGTTGCAGAATAATTAAGGTGGAGAGGCTCTGTCACAACTGTGGAGATCCGTCTCTCTGTGATGTGTCCTTTATGGGTCTGTACCCATGCAGTAGCTCACTGGGTCATCACAGTGGGGAGTCAGCACAGCTTGGGGGTCCCAGCAGTAAGGATGAGCTCTCCTGGGCTGACTTCCTTCTTCTTCCCCCAGGTTAATCATGAACCTCCTCTTTTGATTTTCACATGTGCCAAGCCTGTGTGGACTGCACACCACCCATGTAAACTCCGCCCCTAGCCCAATGCCCCTGATCAAAGCTCCAACCTCTGTCCTCTACCCACAGGTCTCCAGCTTCTCCCCAGCAGCCCTCCTGTGCCCAGCAATACAAGATTCTTTACTTTGACCCATTTCTCTTTTGTGCCAGTGAGAAGTCCTTACAGTCCTTATGTTTGATTGTGTTTTGATGTTCACACCTCTCTTCAACTGTCCCAGAGAAAACTTTGAGGGTCTTATTAGTTTCCACCTTCTTCTAGGAGCTAGGTCTCCAGGACTACAGACAGAGGAGAAAATGAACATCAAAGGCAAATCCAATATTAGCACATAATAAAAACCAAATAAAAGCAACAACTATGCACCAATAGCAACAGCAAAGAAATCAACCATAATAATAGAATTTTAAAAACAAATGGCATATTAATGTATCACAAGAATGAATAAATTATAACTATACCACCCTTAACAGTAGAAAAGAGATCAGCAGTAGTAACATAGACAAAGACAAATGTAACACTGACACATAATAAATGTCTACTGAATGCAACAGTCATGCCACCATTAGCAATAAAAAAGGCTGTCTTGGGATGGTGGAACTAGCATATGCCCTTCTTCCATTGTCCTTGGAAGAGTGAAAGGAGTGCCAGGGGTGCCTGGGAGAGGAGCATTGGTCCACACTCTGCTCTTTCTCCATTGCCCCAGAACAGCAGTGCCAGTGATTAGAGGGTAGGTCCATGCTCTGTGTTTTTTCATTGTCCCTGGGATGGTGCCGCCTGCAAAAAGAGTATGTGACCATGCTCTGTGCTTTTGCCATTGCCCATGATGGCTGGCTGGCAAGAGGAACACAGCAGTGCCAGCTGGAGGCAACATCCCGAGGAACAGACAACTTCCACGAAAGCCTCACCATCAGTGATGAAACTATCTGACTGACTTGGTTACTTTAAGTTCATTGCCAAGACAAAATACTAGATGCCCCAAATTAAGGAAGGGAATGTTTACTTAGCGCATATTTGTGGAGGTTTCAGTCCATAATCATCAGGTTCCAAGGCAGGGTGACATGGCACAAGGACAGCCTCTCAAGGCAGAAGAAGACAGCAAGAGCAACAAGAGTGAAAGGGATGGAGAGAAAGCCTCTTCTCCTCCCTTATACTCTACGTGGGCTGCTCCCCCCTAGGATGGGGGAGCACTCACACCATCTCCCTGCCTTCTTCTTGCATGGGATAAGGATGTTTATAAAGTAAACCTGGATCCATGCTGAGTTGCTTAGTTACATTTCTAAACTTTTCAAGTTGGAACAATGTATCACCAATTACATTAACATTAGCAATCTAAAAATATCATCACAGAGAACAAAATAAAATAGAAAATGACATGATGAGGAGACAAAATGCGATCCCACTTGCACAGCTCACCCAGGACAAGTCCAGATCATGAAGAGATTGAGGAGACCAGAAGCCACCAGCTGGAGCCCTCTGAAAAGACAGTGGCAGAAGCAAAAAAAATGGAAGAGGCCATAGAAAAAATAATCTCTAAAGTGAAAAAAGAAATGACTATCAAAGTAAAAGACACTAGAGCAAACTCAGAAAAACAAATAGAGGAGCTCAAGAAAATGATGGAAGCCATGAATGTGAAACATAGACAAGAAACAGAATCAATGAAACAGATCCAAACAGAAAAGCAGATGATTAGAATCTCCACTGAAAGTGCACACAGGAGACCGAGTTACGGCAATGATAGAATATCAAATGGAGATGACAGGAATGCAAATAGCAACCAGGAAAGGAAGATACCTTCAAAATCACCAGTGACCATCAGCATCAGTCTAACAGCTACAATATGAAGCAAAGAAGAACAACGCAAGACTGATCGGACTCCACAAGAAAGCTGGAGACAGCACAAATGCCATTAAAAACTTTCTCATAGAAATAATGGCAGTAAACTCCCCAAACATGGATAAAGAACTTGACATGCAAATAAAGGAAGCCTACCGAACTCCAAATAGCCAAGACCAAAATAAATCTACACAAAGGCACATATAAATGAAGATTCCAGAACTTCAGCACAAAAACAAAATATTAAAAGCAGCTAGAAAAAAAGGAAACATATTGCCTACAAAGAAAAGCCTATCAGAGTCACAGAAGACTTCTCAACACAAACCCTAAAATCAAGAAGAGTTTGGGGTGAAATATTTCAAGTTCTAACAGAAAACAATCCTCAACTCAGATTGAAGTAACTTACAAAACTGTCTTTCAAAACTGATGGAGAAATAAGATAGTTCCATGACAAAGAATAACTGAAGAAATTTTGACCACGAAACCAGCTCTACAGAATGCTCTGAAAGACTTAATAAGAAAGGAAGAGACAATGAAGATCACAATGCAGAAACCAACAGAAGGGATATACTAGGCAAGATGAGTAGTTAAAGCAGAAAGACAGAGAACAAGTAACAAGGCAGCAACCTGAAAAAGAAAAGCCAACCCATATCAGTTATAATCATCAATGTAAATAGTCTCAACTCACTAATCAAAAGAAACAATGATATGGATCATTGGCAGAATGGACCAAGAAACAAGACCCAACAAAGTGCTGCGTTCAACGAACACAGTCAATCCAAAAAGAAATTCATAGGCTAGAAGTCAAAGGATTGAAAACAATCTTGCATGGCACAGGAACCCAGAAAAACCAGGGACAGCTATTCTACTTGCATACAATGCAAAATTCAAACAAAAACTGAACAAAAGAGATGGAGGAGGTGGCTACACACTTGTTAAGGAAAAACTCCAAGAAGAAGATTATAATCATAAATATTTATGCACTAAACACAGGTTTACAAAACTACATAAAAAAAATGGTAACTGGCAATAAAAATCAGTTAAGCACTAACACAATTGTTCTAGAGAGCCTTAATAACCTACTCTCATAAGTGGACAGATTAACTAGACAAAAAAAAATCAAGAAAGAAATAATAGGATTAAAACAAGCCTGTGGGGCCTGGCAAGATAGCTCAGCAAACTAAGTGCCTGCTTAGGTAAGCGCAGGGACCAGGATTCAATCCACGGCACCACAGGCTGCACCAGCCCTACTCCCAGGTGCACCGAGCTGGCCACCAAGACCAGGCGTGGTGGCACACGCCTGTAATCCTAGCACTGAGGAGGCTGAAAATGGAGGGTCACCATGAGTCCAAGCTACATAGTGAGACTCTGTACCAAATACATTAAATGATAGCAAATGTTACATTTTTAGTTATATAGGTCTTATTTTAACTTGGTCTTAACCATCAGGCAGAAAAGTATAACCATGAGGTTTAAAAAGTAATGCTAGGGGCCGGGGAGATAGTTCAGTAGAATAAGCGCTTGCCTGGCAAGTGCAAGGTCCTAAATTCAATCCGTGGTACCGCAAAAAAAAAAAAAAGGTAATGCTATTTTAATATGCTGAGCTATAAAAGGCTCAAGTCAACCACTTCAGATAATTTGCCAGTTCTGCTGATAACTCACTACTATTGTAGACTATTGGACTATATTGGTTTATTTTGCTGAATTCGAGTACCCAGAATCTTTGGACTGGCTTCAAGTATGAAAAGGGCCTTTAAAGACTTCTCCAAATATGGCTTCTCTAACTGCAATGGGACACCCAGCTCTGACAAAATGAAACTAAAAAGAAGGATATATTGGGAGCCAGAAAGCTAGAGAATTGATTAAATGTGTGTAGGTGGGACTAGGACTCAGTGCCTAAAGCAAACAAGCTACCTGAGCCCTGAGATAAACATCCTGTCTGGCTCAGGTCAGCTAGGTTAGTCACTAGGAAACCTAGTGCTGTTACTTCAGATACTTATGGAAGTTCTTTGTTTGTTTGTTTGTTTGTTTGTTTGTTTGTTTGTTTTTAATCTCTTAGACTGGTTCTACAACACAAAGAGAAGATAAAGTTTATTCAATCTTCAGCCAACTGGGTGTGCCCAAGTACTGAACTCTAAGAGGATTTCAGAAAGAGATCTCAAAAATGACCCAGAATTCTTTGTTAACTTACATCCTTTTATTTTCCACTTACTCCATGTTCCATTAGCAACTTGGGATCCAGTCAATTACTATTTCAGAGTATATCAAATAAGCATCACTTACACTGTCAGGATGGCTTCATTCTTTTGAAATAATCCATCTATTCCATAACTCATTCTCATGCTTGGCAACTGGATAGTATGCAATCAAATAATTGGAACTTCTAACTTCTAAATGCAGCCTAAAAGCATGGCCAAGTTTGTGGCATTTTACTGATTTATTAGCACAGCCATACTCTGTCTGTGTGTGTGTGTGCGTGTGTGTGCGTGTGTGTGTGTGTGTGTGTGTGTTCAGAAGGCACAAGACAATTGTGAATAGATCAGCTCTGCTCAAAGATTTCAAAAACTATGCATATCACACTTTGAGTTCGATATCATCTAACGAATATGACCATTTTCCTTCATAAATTGATGAATTCTTATTTGAATAAAGTTCTTAAAATATAATTTAAAAAATCCAGTCCCCAGTAATGGATGCATTTTCTAATAAACATTTTAATAACAATATGAAAAATTTAGAAAATGCATCTTTTTCTAAATGAAGTAGAGACTTTGGAAGAGCTGGCAATGTCTCCTTGAAAAACAATCCTGCTTTCCAAATGTTCTTTTTTTTTAACTATTAAAAGACAAATCTAGCCAGGTGTGATGGCACACACCTGTAATCCCAGCACTTGGGAGGCTGAGGCAGGAGGATCAGTTCGAGTTCGAGACCAGCCTGAGCTACAAAAGTGAGTTCAAGGCCAGCCTGAATTGCATAGTAAGACCCTGTCTCAAAAAGACCAAAAAAAAGACAAATCTTAGCCAAAGTACAAGATGAAAGAAGAAAGAGAGGAAGGGGAAGGAAGAGAGGGGAAAGTGAGGCAGAAAAGAAAAAAACTTTGATTGGAAAATATGTACTTATGCATTTAGAATTTCATGTAAAACTAAACATTGGGAAGAGAATTTCTATATGAAATTACCACGCTCCTTTCTGCACCTAATTCTACAGGCCCTAAAATGGCTAATTAAAACTTAACTGTACAGCTTAGTTAATTCAGTTGACAGTTAACCCTAGGGAATACTCCGGCTGTTAATTATATACATTGGCAGTTTTTATATGGTGGGTATAAATTTATAGTGATGCAGCTATAAAATCCCACCCAGCAACCAAATTTTATTCACAGAAAGGTCCAGATTCATCTTAATCAGCAGGAAGAGAGGTACTTGGGCTAGTTTGGTTAGTGATGACATTCTTACAAAGCCCCAAAGAGCTTGTCATTCCTGTAAATTGTTTTTCTACTGTAGTACAATCATCTAAAGTATGCGTTTCTGAAAAGGACAGCTTGGTCAATAAATAAGGCCTCCCTCTCTCTTAAACACACACCAGTTTTAAAGTTGGATTGCTATTCACCTTTGCATTTTATTCAATCTCAGATTTTTTGTGTGTGTGTCTTTAGTACAGGATCTATAATGTCTCACTACACAAATCAGACTCATAGTAATCCTCCTGTTTTCAGCCTCCCAAGTGCGGGTATTACAGGCGTGTGCCACAATGCCCAGTCTCTACCGCCATCTCAGTGCGCCCCAGGGGCAGGGAACATTAGCCTGGGGGTGGGTCTGGCAAGGTATACTAGGGATCGAACCCTGGCCCCTGCCTCTGTCTAAGCAGGTGCTTTAGTCTACTAAGCTACCAGGCTGGGCCCTCAATCACAGTTTCTTAATAAACTACTATCTTGAGACCAATAACTTGGCTAGGCTAAAAATATGATACAGACTTACTCCAAAAGAATTTATAGTCTAACTGGGGAGTCAAGACTGCAAATATTTTTTTATTTATGTATTTGTTACAAGGTCTCACTACACTGTTCAGACTCCTAGTGATCCTCCTGTCTCAGCCTCCCCAGTGCTGAGATTACAGGTGTGTGCCACCAAACCCAGGTTCCGGGGACTGGTGCATCATGTGGGGCTGGGGACTGAACCCAGGGCCTTGCTCTGCCAAGCAGCTGCTTAGACTGCCAAGCTATCTCCTCAACCTGAGCAGAAACTTTTAAAATATGAAATAATAAAAGAAATAAGAACAAGACCAGATGCCAAAATACTCTGGGCTCCAGAGGCAGAGTAGCATGAGTTGGACTTCAAGGAGGCAAAGGGGCTGTGGGGATCAGAGAAACGGGAGGTCAGTCCCCACCTAGGAAGGCGGCCCTGGGCATTTCTCACCCTCTGGCAGAGAGGAAAGGCTGCACTAGGAATGCGCTCTCTGGTTCTTTTTTAATTCCTTGAGGAATTGTTTCCTTTCATAGCTGTCCAAATGTACATCCTCACCAGCTACATGCAAGGTTCCTTTGCTCTCCGCCCTCACCGGCCCCAGCTACCTTTTGTCTTTCGGATGCCAGCTCTCGCTGCAGGAGGAGTGGTGTCTCACTGTAGTTCCGATTTGCAAGTCCCTGACAATTGGTGGTGTTGAGCGGCTGATACCACCATTAGGTACAATTTTTCATGTTTTTATATTGGTTAGTTTAAAACACACACGTATAAGAAAAGAGCCTGATGTCTGAGACAAGTTCTAAAATACAAGGACTCGAGTGCTCACATCGGTAGCACATATACTAAAATTAAAACAAAGTACAAAGACTTTGTCCAGAGGGAAAAAGATTTGTACCACAAAAGAGCCCAGCAATGGACTTCAGATAAAAGACTTATATCTAGAACATATGAAGAATTGACAAAAATCAACCCCCTCAAATTTAAAGACCCAAATGAAAAATAGGCAACTACCAGGAGACACATATCACATATGAGAAATGCAAACAGCAAATAAATATACGAAGACATGTTCAACATCAATGATTTTTAGACAGGCCCAAATTGAAACAACATTGAAATTCCATGTCACGCCAGAAAGAATGGTTCTCATTAAGAAATTAACCAATAACAAATGCTGGAGGGTCAGAGAGATAGCTCTGTGGTGTAAGCACCTGCCCAGAAAGCGCGAGGTCCTGAGTTTTAGTCCCAGTAACAACAACAGAATACTGGCAAGACTATAGGGAGAAAGGAACTGTTTCCCACTGTTGATGAAGGTGTAGACCAGCACAACCACTGTGGAAATCAATGTGGAGGTTCCTCAAAAAACTAGAAGTAGAAGTTCCATTTGACCCAGATATTGTCTTGCTTGGTATCTACCCAGAAGAATTAAAAACATTCTTTTGGGTGTAAAGATGCATGCCTGTAATCCCAGCACACAGGAAGCTGAGGCAGGAGAATCACTGTGAGTTCAAGACCAGTGTGGGCTATAAAGTGAGCTCAAGGCCAGCCTGAACTATATAGCAAGACTGTCCTAAAAAAGAAAAAGAAAGTTATATCACAACAATATATATGTATACGATGTTTATAGCAGCACAGTTTATAATAGCTATATCTTAGAAACAACCCAAATGCCCTTCAGCCAAGGAATGGATAAAAAAGATAGTTTTATACCATGGAGTATTATTACTCAACCACAAAGAAGAATAAACTTGAGACATTTCTAGATAGATAGATTCAATTTGAGGCCATACTCTTAACTGAAATAAATCCAACTCAAGTGTAAACATCACATTGTCTCTCTGATGTGAGAAACTGAGAGAGTAAACTGGGACCAAGATGTATAATAGATACCATGAAATGGGAAGAAATTGTTCAAAGACAAAAAGTAACTAGGGTGGGGGGTAGAGGAAAAGAAGGAAGGGAAAAAAACATTTAAAAAGGATGAAATGGAAACAAAACTTTGTAAATAAGGAAGGAAAGAGGGATTGAAAGGAGGAGAGTGAGTTGCGAGAAAAGGAGGCATCAAGTTATACTACGTCTAGGTATAAATTCCCTATGATGAATGTGATAGCTACAATTTGTACCAATAAATTTAATTTTAAAAAATTAAATTAAATTTTAAGAAGAGGAAAAAGGGCAGAGTTCCCAAGTCAATAGCAACAAAAACACTAAAAGTGCTTAGGGGTTGGTATGACTTATGTCGAGCTAACCAGGTAAAGTCACACGCAGCCGAGGGCGGAGCTTTTGGGAGGCGGAGGCCTAGGAGGGGGTCATCCCCGTGTGGCCCGGAGGGTTTCTCTTCGCTCTGCCCCAGCTTCCCCCTTCGCTCCGCCTCTCCACGTCCAGGCCTCAGCCAGCTCCCTCCATGCAGCCTGGTGTCTGCTGTGCCATGCTGCCTAGGCCCAGCCAACCCGGGACTATGCTGTGAGCCATGGCAAGCCTGTCCTTCCCTCAGGCTGTACACTGTAGCTCAGAAGAAAGCGACTAAGACAGAATCGAGGCCTCTCCTGTAAGTTACTGCAGCCAGGACAGCTTTGCACTAAGAAGAGGACGAGACCGGAGCTGAGCTCTGGAAAGAGACCCAACGACCGTGGCAGTAGAGATGAAGAAGCCGTCTGCCCTGGATGCGGAAGCCAAGGGAGAAAGCCTGCTGCGCCTGTGTGGACAGAGGGGCGAGGGGCTGGGTCACTTCAGGCTTCGTCCATTCCTTCATTCCTTCATTCACGCCTGGTCACGACCAAAGATGGGATGTCCGCGGTTATTTTCTTCAGGGTCGCGGTGGGTGATTCCCCATCATCATCGACTTCGTGGAATCTGTGCTCTTCTAAGCCAAACCCACAAATCTTTATGGGGCAGGACATTGCCTGCAGCTCTGGAAAGAATCCCCCTCTGTGCCACAGGAGCTGCAGCACCTTCGCGTGAGCCGGGGATTGAAGGTCACCCAGCCAGCCAGAACCGCAAGAGGCAAAGCCGGGGATGCAGCCTGCGCCGCCCGAAGAAACAAGGAACCGAGTCCTCCCTTCCCAGGGAGCTCCCCTCGCCTGCCTCTGCTGGTGAGCTAAGTGTGAATAAATGAACGAAGCCCAATCCACGGGCAACCTTTAGTGTCTTTCATTAATCAGAGTAATAAGGGTGTTTTGCCGGGGCCTTTGCTGAAGCCATAGAATGAAAAATGGCGACACGAGGTCAGCGCAGCTCCAGCTCCATGACACGATGTCAATACGATATTGGCATTTCAGTTATAATGAAAAATAAGGGCGTTATTTAACTGTTAGGAGTTAGTAAATAGATTATTTATTATGTTATCTGCCATCAGTCAGAACCCAAGCCAACAAGATATAGGCCGCCTGATAAATTCCCCACAACAGACTGAAGTCTTGCTCTTCCTCTCTCTGTATCTCTCTTTCTGTATCTCTGTCTCTTTCTGTATCTCTCTGTCTCTCTGTCTCTCTGCCTGTATGTGTTGTCTCTCTGTCTCTCTGTGTCTTTCTGTGTGTCTCTGTCTGTCTGTCTCTCTGTCTCTGTCTTTCTGTCTCTCTCTGTGTCTGTCTGTCTGCCTGTGTGTGTTGCCTCTCTGTCTCTCTCTGTGTGTCTTTGTGTGTGTCTATCTCTCTCTGTATCTGTCTGTCTGTCTCTGTCTCTCTGTCTCTCTCTGTGTCTGTCTCTCTATGTCTCTCTGTCTCTATCTCTCTCTGTCTCTTTCTCTGTCTCTCTCCCTCTGTCTGTATCTCTCTGTCTTTCTCTGTCTCTCTTTCTGTCTCTGTTTCTCTCTCTGTCTCTTTCTGTCTCTATCTCTCTCCCTCTCTCCCTCTCTCTGTCTCTCTCTCTCCACCTCAAACCCCCTTCCTCCTGTGTCCATGTCTTAGCCTCTCCCTGTGCCTGAGAGTATGTGCATTAGAAGATGTTACAGTATTTGAGGTTGATGAATGTGGGAATTTATTAACAGGAAATGAGAACTGATAGCTATTTAACATTTAATGTGAAATAATCCACTGTAACATAAAAAATTCAAAATAATAGTAACTGTTTTAATTGTCCCTGATAATTAAACTGTCACTGTGGTCATTAAAAAGATAGGTGGCTAGTAAGTTATTGACATAAGCTCTACAAATAAAGTACGTTAATTTTAAACCTAAATTTAGCTTAAATGGAATGATTACCACCATGTGGGGGAGGGGCGTGAGCACCCAAATTATTTTTGTCCGCATTTACCAGGGCTACCTGTGAGGTCATCGAGACAGCATTAAGACCAGAAAAGCTCCTGCTGATCAAATCTTCACTTCTACTAAAAAGGGTTATGTAACAGCCAGTGAGATGGCCTGGGTTAGCTATCCGGAAGTAAATGTGTGAATATATTCACCTAACATCGCATAGCCAAACAAACTCTGGATGCATTCGAGTTAAAACTTTTTAATCAAACACAGAATTTCCAGATCACACAGCTGACTAGATTTCAGGTTTCTTGGCGAGAGTCGCAGCACCTGGTTTGAGGCTTCTCTCTGCCTGCTTTCTGCCCTGTCCCTCCATGGGCCCCACTGAACACTTCCAGTTGGAAAAGCGACCCCCAACTTCCGGTGAGTGCCACGCTGTGCCACAAGTCCTATCCTCAGAGCCCTTTTCCCCCACGCCACTCACCCCTGCTTCTCCCTAAGACTTAGAGCCCAGAAGCCGTCCTCGTCAGCCCACAGGAGCTGGAGCCACAGCTTGGCCCCCCAGAGGACCTGACCTGGCCACGTGCACTGTGCCAGCACCCCTGCTAACTGGTCCCTCCTCACCCCACTGGCTGGCCACTTCTGGAGGAAACTGACGCTCCCTATGTTGATCCCAGGGGGACCCCTGCCCCGTCCCTGTACCAACACTACACTGCCCCTGTGGTCACCCGACTTAGAGTAGTAAGGCTCGTTAGGGTGAGTCCCTCCCCTCCACTTTCTTTTCAATATATCTTTGTGACATTGTCCCTTACATCCAGTTATTAAACTGTCATAATGTTCTGTGTAGTATTCCTTTTATTTTTGCACTACGGTTGTATGTACAGTTATATTTCTCTCTTCTGCCTTATGTCGATGATTTCCATTTTCTTGTTCCATCTTATCCAAAATTCTCTCTGGGACTGATACTATAAGAGGCAACTTTGGACTCACCCACTGTCACTTATGTGTTTCCTTTGTCATCTTCTTCCCGCTATATTTTTTTACTTTATTCTGCTCCATGTTTTTAAACAGATTAACCGGACTTCATTCCCTAACTTTCATCTTTTACCCTTTCCAGATACAAGCATTAAAACATCTATTATATTTTTAACTCTAAACATCTCAAGGTATAAAAGGCCACTTTGACTGCACCTACCTAGTGATGCATATAATTTTAATCATTTACATGATAAGGATTTTAAATTGTCCCTTACAGTTTCATCTTTGATTCAGGAGATGGAATAATAATTGTTATTTATTGAAACAGCCATTTAATCCTCTAGAAATTTGGGGAGTCTGCCCCTCCTACACACGGTGGTGGGGCAAGAATAAAGACGGTACACTGACATAGGCTATGTCTAAGTGCTTAAAATTATCATTAAAATTGGTACCCAAATGTGTCTCATCACCCACTTTGAAATATATGCCTTCATAAAAGGGAGGAAATTATAGCTGGCTGTGGTGGCACAGGCCTGCAATCCCAGCACTCCAGAGGAGGCTGAGGCAGGAGGATCACTATGAGTTCAAGGCCAGCCTGAACCAGGCACTCTCTCAGAACAAACAAAGAAAGGAGAAAATTATGTGACAAGCAAGGGCAGGGAGGGAAGGGGGAGGGGATGAAAAAGGAAAATCAGATGTTACATGGACCGACTCCGCAGGAGGAAGGTGGACATTGTGTGCTACACGCAGGTACTCATAAGCTCAAATTTTGAAATTATAAAAAAATAAACATGACGTGGTGGTGCACGCCTGTAATCCCAGCACTTGGGAGGCTGAGGCAGGAGGATCGGTGCAAGTTCAAGACCACCCTGGGCTACAAAAGTGAGCTCAAGGCCAGCCTGAACTGCATAGCGAGACCCTGTCTCAAAAAAGACAAAAATAAGTAAATAAATAAATTTTTAAAAATAAACATGAAAAAATTAAATGTTCTTATATGATTTAAAAACAGCAAAATAGTGACAGCAACTGAAATGAACTATTGCCACATGTACGTAGGTATTCTTTTGGTAGATGGAAAGCTTTGGCTCAGAAATAAAGTGTGGACTTCCATAATTCATAACCATCATATATTTCCTTTCATAAAATTTTATTTTTGCCTTCATTTCAGAAAGTCACTAATGATGTTATGTAAGCAAGTTGTTCGCATAATTTGCATTCCTGTAACACGAATGATTTACAAGATTAAAAATAAATGGTGATGGCACTCCGCGTGTAAATATTTGAGCATCAAAATGCTTCATTTCATTCAACATTGTCTCAAGAAACTTAACCTGCCTGATAGGATCTTGGGAAACTCTTCCTCTATGTTTGCACAAAGGTATTGTCACCTTGGTGCTTGATAGCGCTCAAGTTTCTAACGGTTGCCGTCTCTGATGCCATGCAGTCAGTGGGACCCACTGTCCCTGCAGGTGAGAGCGGGACGGAGGTGCTAAGGCTGAGGAACCTCCCCCACCGCTGGCATCTGCTGCAAGAGCCGTGCTGATCTGTGAGCCCTCGAGATCCACAAAGCGGGACACAAACACGGGCTCCCGAGAATAAGGAGCGGTATTTTCTCATGAGGGCCTGGGCAGAAGGATTTGAACAGTTAGTTCCTTTATCTTTCCATGCCGAACACGCACAAGGCCACCACACATAGATGCCATTGAGCTGTCTGAGATGCTGGCTGGCATACACACTTGTTTCTCTGAGCCTAACAGAGTTAAGTAAGAGAATGGCAGAGAGAGAGAGAGAGAGAGAGAGAGTTGTGTCGTGTGCACGCCTGTTTATAATCTGAGGGGCTCCTCCAAAGCATGAGACTCAGGCAGGGTTCTCTCTCATCTGGGCATGAGGGTCAGTTTCTGTCCCTGCCAGCCACCAGAGCCACCCCCATGGGCCCCCTTCCACCTGCTGCTGGCCCACGCTACCTGCAAGCTATCTCCACTCACAGTTTGTTGCTTTTTCTATTTGAGAGACAGAAACCATTAGAGATGTCTCCACTCGTTTATATAACTAGCAAAATGTCCAAGAGCCGGTTTAGTCCTGGAACCCCACACAGGTCTTCAGACAAAGGGCAAGGTGGAGGGCTTTCCAAGGTGGCTACATCTAGGGTATGCGCTGCCGGGACCCAGGATGCAGTGCTGGGACCCAGGATGCAGTGCTGGGACCGATTCTCAGTGTGCTGCTGGGGTTGATGCTGCTCGTCCCTGGTGAGTGTGACCTGCCCTAAGGGGGCAGGGGTCTGGATAGGGCATCAGGGGCCCAGGGTGGTCTGCTGCTTGTCGGGAGCTGCTTTGCTTCTTCATGCTTTTCTCCCTCCTGCCTGAGAGCCGTTTCTCCCCTGCGACCCGCCTTTGCCATGCCAGCCTGCCTTGGAGCCAGCCAGTGTGCACCGAAACCTCTATGAGCTGTAAGCTAAAAAAAACTTTTCCTCCTTCAACTTTGGGCATTGGGCATTTTGTCTGTGCAATGAGAAAAGTAACTAAGACACCAGGAATGCTGAAAGGTTCTAGGCCACCGCACCTCCAGAGACCGCAAATCCTCGGAGGCCAAGGTGGCCTGCTATTTGCATTTGAGCCCACCACACCCACCTAGGAAATATCTCTCAAATAAAATGACTGTGAAAGTCCAAAGAAAAGGCAGCGGTAACTTCATAAAAGTAAAAAGTTCTTTAGGCCAAGAAAATGCCCACTAGCCTTAGGAAAATATTTGCATCAAATATGGCAGAGAGCCGTCATTCTGAGGGTGTGGAGTCCACACAAATAAATGAGAAAAAGACATAAAAAGAACCCCAAGCTCCTATGGGCATGGGGACAGAGGATCTAAAAGACAATTCTCAAAAAAGGGAGTGCCCTCAGAAATAAATCCATAACTGGCACAGAGATTTGGAAATAGTTTGACAGTCAGAATTCTCAAACTCTTTGCTTTACCTGACCTAATAATCCCACTGCTAAAACTCATAAACTTTAAAGAGAAAAGGCTTATTTATCTAACTTCAGAGTAGAAAAGCTTCTCTTTCTCTCGTTCTCGGGATGTCCTTCTCTGCCCTTGCTGAGGGCCATCAGGAGGAACGCTCTAATTCTTTCAGATGTGGGGCGTCAGCGTTCAGAGTTGACAAGATTACTGTCGAATTCGGGAGCCCAAGTTATTCATCCGCCACAATATCACTTTGCCCCCCGGGGCCTCAGAACCTGCTTCTCTGCAGCAGTCTGTAGCTCTGGGCCTGATCAACACACAGAAAGAACTCGGGGCCCACACAGGATGGGATGCAAGCGATCTTTTTCCTAATCCCAGACAAATCAAGAGCTCGGCCTGCATCGTCTGTAACAGCCTTTTGCGAACTCTCAACGGTAGCGTCGCGACTCAGGCAGTTTATTCTCATCCGAGCCTGGCTCCAAGTGGCCTTGAGCCCCTCAGAAGTGGGAGGCTTCAATTCAGTTCAAGTGTTCGCCAGAGATGATTAGCAGAGGGGCCCAAACTTCTCAGGTCACCTTCCCGGGTTCCAGGCCGCTTTATGGAACAGAAACACCGCCCCAGTGGCCCCTTCTGAGTGATAATTGATTTAAAAATGGTTTTCCTGGACCTACGGGGACACAGACCTGGAAACTGAGAGCGGGGCCCTGGCTGCCCATCAAGAAGCGTTACTGCACCACGCTGCGACCCGCCACCAGGACAGCGTTGGCCACCTCCAGGCCACTTGTCATTTCTCTGCAGGACACGCTTAGCTGGATCAGCCCGTAATACCCCAGGGTGATCCCTCTAAGCCGCAGGGCTAAACGCCAGCGGAGCGGGGCCCTTGGAGCAGAGGAGAAGGAGCTATCATTACCTCCCTGGACTTCAACAGCGGCCAAGAGCCCTCTCCCAAGGCGCGCCGTCCAAGTCCCCAATCTCGCGTGGGGTAACGGCAGCCCACCCCGCAGCCAGCCGCAGACCCTCGGCCGCTGAGGAGCTGCCTTTCCACGCCCATCTTCCCCAGGAAGATGATCCTTGGGCCTCCTGCCAAGGTCAGGGCTGTGACCTCCAGGGAATTTGGACCCAAAGCAGTTGTTTGAGAGCCCCGCTGAAAACCAGTCACTTCAGAGAAATGCGCGAATACACAGGCCCACCCTGCGGGGGTCACCGCACACTGGGCGTGGGACCTCCCCCAAGGCCTGGTGGCAAAGGCTTGGCTCCAGCCTATGGCGGGACAGGGGAGACGGGAAAAGTCTACAAGAGGTGAGGTCCCGCAGGAGCAGGTTAAGTCCCTGGAGTTGTGCCCTTGGGGGTTGGGGAACCCCCAACCCCCTCCTGTCTTCTGCTCTGTAGCCACGCTCTCCCACTGTGATGGTCCAAACAAGATCCTCCTTCCCAAGGAGGAAAGGTTTCTATAAATACCTTTGTCTCGGGTATTTTGTCACAGCGACAGAAAGCTGATGAACACAGGGATGCAAAGTGTCTGGGCCGCGCAGCCCTTGAGAGGCTTCCACGGAGCCCCCGTGTGCCAGCTGTCTGCACGCACCTCCCTGCCCTCGCTGTGTTCGACCCGGGCCTCGCTGCTGGAGTGCAGAGCTCTGTTCTACCGAGCTCTGCTGCAGCCTCCCAGCCTTCCTCAGCACTGATCTCCTGGGAGCCGCCTGGATTCCAGGAAGCCCATGGGCAAAATATCCTGTCACACTGTTCATAAACATCCCTGGTGAGCCACCTCAGGTCTAGAAAGACCCTTCTAAGACTGACTTCCGCCCCCATGGATTTACTTACAGCTCTCTAATGATGTGGAAAAGCAGCCTGGTATTAGGGAAAAACAAAACCACCCCTGGTAACAAATTTAGAGCAAAATTACATAAAGCTTCCCCCCACACACGCACTTTTTAATGGTATTCTAGCTGCATTTTTCAACCAAGTCATAAAAATCATCTCCCAAGCCAGAAGTATCATTATCCTCATTTCACAGGTGGAAAACTAGAAGGTACAGAGAGGTTAATGGCTCTGGCTAACAGCACACAGCACGTCCTCATCAGAAGGAGCTGCAGATGCAGGCACAGCGCTGAACTCACACTGTTCTGCGACAACCCATACTTTCCCGAAACAAGTTTGGCTTGGCCTAATTGGCATTCAATGTTAAAAAATGTGTTTCATTAAAAATATAATTTGAAGAACTGGGTAATTGACTCACATTTGATTAAGGCAGATTCTATTGGATTAACATGATTAATAGGTAAAATTATAGTCAAACAGAAAGCAGTACAAAAGGTGACGAAGCCAGGCATCGCATTAAGATACTAAATTTTAAAAAGATGGATGTGCTCAGTGTTTCCCCCATGCACGTTAGAAATATTCATTTCAGAGCAGATCTTGCAGTGGACATCGTAGGATAATTACAATGACGTTTGTGTTCAGGGTTGAAAGAAGTCAGAAGGTGTTTTGACTTCACCTTCAGGGAAACCTTACCGTCGTCCTGCTGGTTCCCCCTCCTCCAAGTCATTCAGTTCCAGCTGGCTGGTAAATCCCTCAGAGTCAGGCCACTGTAGTGGGTAGCCCTGCTCAGACCTAAATATAGTTCCTGCCACCTCCAACTCGCCGGCCCCTTCCAGGACCTGTACCACTCGTAGTTCTTTTCTACAAGTACAACATCATCTCGCCAACAGAATCTTGGTTAATCGATAAGAAACATCAGCCACTTGCAGTCAGGCCAGACATTAAAATGTGAACTAAAATTTTCCAAGTGGAGTACTGACCCATGGCCCTATGTTCTTTTCACCCAGCAACAGGAGCTTCTGTGACGTGAATGGAGGAGTCTGTGAAAGTGAACCTTCTTCTCACCACCGTGAATTTCTTTGGTTTAGGGGTTGGCTGGGTGTGGGGAGCCTCCTTCCCAAAATGTCCCTGTCTCATAATATCAGAAGAGGAAGGGCCCTAACCACACCACAGGCTTCATCAATGACCCCAAAGCCAATTACATACATAAAGCAGACACTGGCTTCCCAGTGGGACAACCAACAAGTCCACCTCCACTCACTTGACACTCTCCAGACTTCCCTGCATGGAAAATCTGGAGCCTCCTCAGTAGTCTCTGGTCTTTTCTTGGATGAGGAATCAAACTCAGGGCCTTATGCTTGCCAGGCAGATGCTATGCCACCACTGAGCTGCGCCCTGTTCTTACCATGCCCTTATTTCTCTCATCTCACAAATGTCAAGGAACTGGACATGGAGGGTAGATCACAAGGATATGTAAGCTTCCTCTGTGTTCAGGAATGGCAAGAGATTTGAAGGTGAATAGCATTTCCCACTGGAAAGACACAACCCTGGCCCCAACTTGCTATGGTTGCTTGCAGTATACACTGGAAGACGCCTGCTAGTGTCTGTCAACATGCTCATCGACTACAGGTGCCCTCTGACCAAGCTGTTCCAGGGCTACCTACACATAGTGACAAAGGCTAGAGGTTGTGCATTGCAGCAATTCTTCTGTATTTTGTACTTGCATTTCAAAGTATTAGAAGCATCCTAACTTTCAGTAGGAAAAAACATTCAAAAAGCTCATGCCATTGCTACCACCTGGAATGCATGCAGATCTCTATTGTAAGAGAAAGATATAACCATAACATCAAGGAACAATTTCTATATTATATTTTATATAAAAACAGTCAGTGATTGAAATGTACATTTTATAATAGGACTCTTATCTACATATTTTTAAAACATACATGCGTATTCTATGTTTTCAATGGAATGTTTCAAATACTCAGAATGGAGCCTAGAGGTCATGAAGGAAGGGTGCCCTTGGCGGTTTTCTGACACCATCACAGAAGACTCTGTGGAACCATGGCCACAGGTGATGGACACTATGCACCCGTCTGCGACATGCCTTGGCAAGGATACACAGCCAACACCTGCCTGCCCGGCCCTGGACGGTGCCTCCCTCGCCACTCATCCCGAGGTTTTTAGATGGATTCATGAAGGACATTAGGATCCAGTCCCCCAGCTGGATTCTTTAGGGTTTAGTGTGTGGACAGATTTCCTGCACTTCTTGTATATAGTTCTTGGGGGACTCCTTATAAAATAACATTATAAGATGTGTCCTGTACTGTATTGTTCTCAAACTGTGTCACCTCTCATTCAACCCTTTGGGAGCTAACATTCCAGCATCTTCTTAAACTGAGTGTGCAGGGTAGAAATCTTTCACCTCTGTTTTATTTTGTGGATACTTACAGGATCTCTTCCTCAACATGTCTAGGAGTGAATTTCCTCTCTGAAACCCATCCCAGCCCTCAGTGAGTCCTTTTGTTTTGAATATTCAAATCTTTTATGAGCTGATGGAAGTTGTCTTCTATTATATGTTTTTAATACATATATTTTAAATGCATTTGATACAGGATCTCCCTACACAGCTCAGACTTGTAGTCATCCTCCTGTCTTAGCCTCCCCCCCAGGTGCTAGGATTATAGGCATGCACCACCACACCACGACTCAGTCACATGCTCAGCACACCCAGGGTGTGGCCAGCACCACATGTGAAAACCTGGAACCCATAACAATGCCACCCACAAGTCCAGCTGGAGCCCCAGAGCCCACAACAAGTGGCATGCAGGCCCATCTAAAAGATCTGTGCTAGAAAGGCCCAAGGGTCAGTGGTGGAAGCTAGAAAGTCTACGTCAGCGGGATGAAGGACCAGTGCCAGCAGGCTGTGGGATCTGAACTGGAGCCAGGAAGCAACACTCAAGGTAAACACCAGAGCTCCCCCAAAGGTACCACAGCCGTCCTCAGCAGCAGTGAGGTCCAGAGCTCCTCCAGCCATGAGGAAAGCTGAGCTCCCATCAGAAGAGCCAATGCAACAAGCTTCTCCACGAGACTGAGCAGCACCATCTTCCCCTTCGGAGCCAGGAAGAGATGCTCAAGGACCAGAGCTCCGCCAAAGTTCATCAGGAAAGCCAGCATGACGAGGTTCTCCAGCAGCATAGCCCAAGAGAACTAGTAGTCTCCAACAGCTTCTCCACACAGCATCCCTAACAGTGTTCCAGAAGCTTCCTCGGTTTTGCCTTTATGCTGCTGGCGACAGCCCTCAGGTGGGCTCCTGCACCCAGCACCACACTAGTTCTATTCAGCTGAGTGTAATAAGTTGGCCACCAGTTAGAAATCCAGCACAAAAGGATTATGATCTGACAATCTTATGTATTATTTAAAATTCTCAGAAAAAAAAAAAACGAGAAACACCAGCATTTTATTTTTAACTGGGCAATCAATCTTGTGTGTATTTATCATGGACATCACACTGTTTTGATTTTGTTTTTGCTTTCATTTTGTGGCAGTGGGGATTGAACTCAGGACCTTGTGCTTGCCAGGCAGGTACTTAGGCCACTGAGCCAACTCCCGTGCCCACCACACTGCTTTGAAATATGTGCACACTGTGGAATGGCCAGGTGGAGCTGACAAATATACCTGTGATCTCATATGCTTATCATTTTTGTGTTCAAAATGTATCAAAGCTACCAAAGTCCGCAATTTTCAAGAATGCACTACCTCGTTACCAACCACAGCTACTGTCTGGTGGCCCAGATCTCGCCAGCCTCCTCCCCACCACCACCATCGTCCCCGGGCAGACACGTTCTCTCTCTGTTCCTATTGGCTCAGCTGTTTTAGATGTCGGATAAAGTGATACCTGGTGATATTTGTTTTTCTGTGGCTGTCTTACTTTACCCAACACAATGTTCTGCAGATTCATCTCTCTTGCTGAAAATGATAAGATTTCCTTATATTTTAAAGCCCAAGTTCCACTTGATGGTATGCACAGCCACCTTTTATTTCTCCCTTAGCAGCTGTTACTTCGGTTGACTTTATATCTTGGCTAAGGCGAATAATGCAATGATGGCCAAATGTGTGCAGGTATTTCCTCAACGTACCCAGTGAGGCCTTCTGAGGATTTAATCAGGCCAGAAACCATATCTGGGCTGGGGAGACGGAGGAACAGCATCTTCAAGCAATGACTCTGCGCCCCGCCGGCCTTCTCTTCTGCCTCCCAGGCCCATAGATTCTCTTGGGAGCTCTCATCCAACTGCAGACAGGCATTTCCAGAAATCGTACATCAGACTGCAGCTGGCTTTGTCCTGCTCCCTTCCAAGGCAAAGGAAGACCCGAGGGGCTCACTGTCCATTTCTGCGGAGGCTCAGAATCCTGCTGCCTGACACAGCACAAAAAAGCCAACGCATGTTTAGAGGTCCCGGTTGGCAGGTGAGCAGCAGACGTGTCAGGGAGGACACATGGCAGGGCAGACATGAGAGCATCCTTCCTAAAATCTCAAGATGCCTTCAGTGGGTGGATAAAATTCAAAAACGATATAATCTTCCCTTCACAAATGAGCCACAAACCAGGTACTCTCTCACCAATTCCGTGATATTTTTTTCATCTACCTTTGAATGTTACTGACCTGAAAAAACAATCTGATCAAAGGCAGTGGGAAGTCCAACCCTGCAGTAAGGATTAAATTGGTCTGCTGTGCATCCTACGCTGACAAATTGTTACTCCTCAGAGGCTGATGGCCTGCGAGGGTCTCTCACAGTGAGACTGGAGGCAGTGGGAGATGCAGAGAGGTGTGCGCTTCACTCCTTGCAAACCTAGTGGGTAGCCAAGTCTTTCCAATGTGACACAATTGTCCTTCCTGAGCAGTCTTGGAAAATGAGGATAAGCACCTTTGTGGAACAGTTCTCTTTCTTCTACCCAGCTTCTCACACTAGACTTCCCCTGGGCTGTGAAGACCCTCGGGTTAACATGGATCCTCCCTCCTCATCTTCCCTGCCTCTTCTGTGCCTTGGCTGTGACCAACCCTGGTTTTCCTTACTCTTCCAAATCAGGAGGGTATCATCCTGAGGGGCTTGGTCCCAGATTCAAAACTTGAAAAAGAGAAGCAAGTTAGTAACTAAGATGCTACTAACATCTTAGTAATAAGAGACAATTTGATTGCTGAGAACTTGGCCCGTTTTCTTGAAATGTTTTCTCTTTTCAGGGTTTTTGTAACATATCTGCTTTTGTGCACAAGGACATGTCTTGGTTACTCTTCTCTCATTGCTGGGACAAATTACTGACACCCAAAAATGAAGGACGGAAAGGTTTATGTAGCTCATAGTGGCGGTTTCAGTCCATACTCAGTTGGCTCCAAGGCAGTATAGAGAGGTTGTTCATGGCAGCAGCAAAGAGCAGAGAGCAAAAGGGAGTGGCAGTAGCTCAGGCCGCTGGCAAGGCCCCCTCCCGACCTCACACTGTGATGCAGATGACCCACCCCAGGGCCACGGTGCAGCACTCACACCTGCAACCCCAGCATTGGATCAAGAATCCATCACACACTCCAAAAGCCACCCTATGACTGCAAGATGCTTTGGGGCAACAAGTAGGCGCAACCCGTAACAGGATAACTCTACAATTTGTCCTAAGTTTTACCCAAATATTTTGGCTCAAATAAATAATAAAAAATAATTAAAAATAATTTTTAAAAAAAGGAGTTTAAATTTGCCAGTTTTACTTAGATCTGGAAGCCAATGAGAAATAACGAATTAGCTGCAAGACAAGGAGCCAGAGCCAGGACCCTCACGTTGGTGCTGTGAGCTTTGTGTCTCCTTGGTTATGGCTGCCCAGAAGACCCCAGGCAGTGAGCTGAGTTTAAGGGGCTCTCATAGAGTCAGCCACAGCAGTGCCCTATGTTTTCTCAACCCACCTATTCACATAAAATGTAATAATAACAAGGATAATCACTAGCATTTCGAAGTGCTTATAGCATCCCAGGCACCATCCTGACCCATCTAAGGGTGAATTTATTTAAACATTGCAGAAATACCTGCATTCTCCACTTCTGGGATATTTCCCAGAGAAATAACTGAAGTTACAGTGGTCACGTAATTTATCACCTACACGGAGATGCTTCTGAAAACAAAAAAGAGAAATTTAACCAGGACAGCAAGGTTAAACTGAGAATAGGCCAGGTGGCCTGGAATATGTGCTGGCTATTATCAATCATAGCATTCCCTCCCCACCCTCATCTCTAGCTAGTGCTACTCTGGGACAGAGTCAGTGTGTGAACTCAAATTGCTCTCCTAGCTGGAAGATCCTCAGCCAGCAACCTGTGTTTGCCATTGTGTGATCGCTCCCTTATTGATGGGCTATAAAGATGCTTCTGATTTTCATCTATTAAACAGACATGAAGATCTTTGTGCATAAGATCATAGCCTTAATTTAGGTCCTCGAGATCAAATTGTTGAAAGGAACAGATACTGTTTCATTGTTTGATCAATTTTGCATGCCTAACTCTGGTAATCTGAACAACTACTTTGAAGATAACAATATGCAGTATAACAACCATTATTAATTTCCCGTCATCTTATTTTGAAATTCTGTACTGTTTTTATTGTTTTCTTATTTTTTATTCTCCTTAAAATTAAAAGAAAAAGAAAGAGGGAGAGAGAGAGAGAGAGAGAGAGAGAGAGAGAGAGAGAGAGAGAGCTCTTATTCCTGCTCCTCAGATTTGCTTTTCCTTTCCTTCCCCTTTCCTAAAAACCATCATAGAAACTACTTATAATACTTCACTGGCTCCTTCATGGGTCAATAAGTTAAATAAAATCTTTGATGCATACTTACTTTATGTTTGCATAAGAGCCGGGTCACTACTTCTTAGTCCTGTCATGGTTTTTGGAGGTAGCCCCTGACAACGGCCCTGTGCCAGGTACAGGGCACCACAGAGAATGCCACCCAGTCAAGGGTGAAGAGGTAGCTAAAGCTAGGCATGCCTCTGCTTGGCTTACAGGAAGGATTTTCATGTAGCGATAGAACTGAAATCTTTGCACCTCTAGCTTTCTTTAGGTTTCTTGAAGGGTCTCTGCACTTCTCTCTTCCTCCCCCTTTCCTTTTTCCTTTCTCTCTCTCTCTCTCTCTCTCTCTCTCTCTCTCTCTCTCCTGATTTTTTTTTACCTTTTTATTACTTTTAATAAGAAGTAACAATGTGACAGCTTCAAAACACATCCCCAATAACTGCTACAATGCATATTGTTGTCCTCATAGTAGTTATTCGGAGCACAGGATGTAGACATGATAATTTTTCTAACCATTATTGGTACAAAAAATTTCTTCTCATCGAACTCAGAGAAAGTAGTTGTATACATTTGCGCTTTGCTTTTTCTGTTGATCAGTTGTCTACCTTAGTTCAAGTCAATTAAGAATCCCATACCTACCAGCAGAATAGCAATTCTATGGTATCTGGACTGTTGCGGTTTTACTCTTAACCGTCAAGTAAGCGTGTAGAACAGGAGCTCTAAGCTCCTGACCTGCACGTATATCTGTGCTTCTGTGAGTTGCAAGAGACATTCACTCACCTTTCACAGTACGGATACTGTGGTTTCCTATCTCAAGGAAGGGGAAGAAAGAGATATCTTATAAAATATTTCACATTGAAAGAAGCTGTTCTGATTGACTTTTAGAGAGACCTGAGTAAACAAGACACTCCTATAACTCTGAGAAAATAAGGACATAAGGTTTCTGTCAGACATGGTTTCTGCCAATGAATGCCAGCTGGGGTCTCGGTGACACCCAGCTAAGCACAGAAGATGGGGTGGCGGTAGCGGTCCTCGTGCCGGGGCAGCGACCAGAGACTGCTGGCACATAAGTAGCTTAACCAGATTAGTAAATATACTAAGGAGAGGACCAGGCTTCTTATCATCAGAGGAGGCACTGCTGAGAGGAGGGGGCTGCATCTATGGAGTACTAAAGTCAAGCTGCAAGAGGCAGTTTGTGTTCATCGTTGAGGCAGGATAGGAAGAGCTCTCTGTATCTTGGCTTCAGGGTGCTCCAAACTCTCTCTGTGTACAGAGACAGGTCACAGTCCTTCCCTGGCTCTGTCTACTGAGAAGGTCAGAGTCACACACCATGTCACTAATAGGAAACCTGCATTCAGCTCCCACATTTTGGATTCTAAACATGACCCTCCACTAAAAGAAACCAGTGCTCTTTAGAGAAGTAGAGGTTTCTAGCACTGGTCCAGAAATCGTCCAAAAGGTGCCTGAAGTATCCAGTGCCGCGAAGAAGGTGCTCCAGAAATGGTGGGGATGCACCAAAATGACACAGGCGCCTCCTTTTTTTTTTTTTTTTTTAGAATTTTTTTTTTTTAATTTATTTATTTGTTTGCTTGTTGTGTTTGTTTGTTTCTTTATTTTACTTATTTTGCGGCTGGCTCAGCCTGCCCTGGTGGTGGGGGCTGGCGCAGCATGTGGTGCCGGGCATCGAACCACAGTCCCTGCAGTTGCCTGAGCTTTCCTAAGCAGGCGCTTTAGACCACTGAACCATCTCGCCGGCCCTTGAAGGAGTGCCCGCTAGGATAATGTGCACTCCCCTCAATGAATAATGAGCTAACGGATTCAAACTTATTAGGCAAAATGATTCATGTTGATTGAAGTAAACAAAGTTATATAAATAAACACATGCCCAAGCGCCACTGCACTCTGCTGAGACCCAGGGCATTTGGCGAGGTACAGACAGGAGGAGCCCTGGCAGACTGGCCCGAGTGGGGTGACTGAGGTTAACACCATCAGGAATGGACTGACTGTCTCCCACGTTCCCGCTAAAGACAGATGCTCTGGGTTGGTTACCCGGAGAGCATTGGAGCAGTCCAAGCTGAAAGGCTATATGTGAAAGAGTCGTCTGCGGTCTCCAGACCTGGTACCACGCGAAAGGCAGGGGGTAAGGAAGAGCTGCTGGCTACTTGGACTGCAGAGCGGAGACAGTTATGCTACAGATGTGTGGTTCTGGCCTGGATCCCCCTACACTACAGACGCCACATGGACGCCTGGGAAAACTGAATGATGGGAAGCCACGAGGGCAAGAGCATGTTGGCCCTGATTTCTTGGGCGGGGGAACCTGTTGTGGGCACATAGGAAAGGGCCCATCCTATCAGCAGCCTGCCCTCAGAACAGCATAGGAAAGGGTCCTCGGACTCCATTTCCAATTTTCAAGAGTTAGATTGTCTTGAAAAAAGCTTATATGCTGAGCATGGTGGTGCACGTCTGTAATCCTAGCACATAGGAGGATGAGACAAGAGGATCCTTGCAAGTCCGAGACCAGCCTGGACTACAAAAGTGAGCTCAAGGTCAGCCAGCCTGAGTGCACAGTGTGATCCTGTCTCTAAAAAGATAAAAGGGGGGCCAGTGAGATCTCGCAATGGACCAAAGAGCCTGTGGAGGCAAGCTCATGCAAGCACAGGGACCACAGTTCGATCCCCAGCACCGCACGCCATACCAGCCCTGACCCCAGCATGGGCTGAGCTCGCCACAGAGTCCAGGCATAGTGGCACATGCCTATAATCCCAGTGCTGGGGAGGCTGAAAACAGGAGGATCACCAGCAGCCCAAGCTGCATAGTGAGATCCTGTAACAATCAAACACATTAAAAATTAAACAAATAAGAAGAAGAAAAAAAAAAAGAAGAGGAAAGAAAGAAAGAAGTTTGCATGGCAAAAAAAAGGTATAAAATTCATAGTGATTCCTGATACAAACTTCAAGCCACTTTCCAAAATCTTCTACCTATGAAATTCCATTTTTTCTATGAAAAATGGATGCTAGCTGGGTTCAAAGACTTTCTTCCCAGCCTCACCTGTCATACTTCATAACAGTAGGGCTGGTTCTCAGGAACTCCCTTAATGTCTCGATATGGGGGTAATCATTCATTGTATCATTAGCTGATAATGACTGGATGAGTTGATTGAGCTGTAAATGACTATGGTTAGAGATTGTGGCTCTAGCTGATTAGATAAATATGCTACATATTTCATTTTGATCATATCAATTTCATTATCATTCCACGGAAATGGCTCCTTCAACCTGAGGTTTCCATTAAGGCCCGATAATTTCTCTAAAATATGACTACACGTATGCATGGCTTCCGGCCACCAAAGCCAATAGTTGCAGAAAAGGAAAGTTATTTCACATTTTGGCAACTGCCTGGCTTTAGGATTTCATGCAACTCCAGAGATACAAAAGTCCTTTGGGAGAAAGTGGATAATACCTTTATTCCATTTGTAGCAGTGCGCTCACGCAGTAGGGCAGAAAGACCCGAGCAACGCCAACTGAATATCTCGTCCAGCTGAAGGGTGTTGGCAAGGATCCAGATAATTTCCTCCAGTAAGTCCTAAGAAAGATTCTCCTTGGTGCCCTCCCCCCGCCATCAGGAGTTGTTCAGACTTCAGCTAGCTGTGATGTGCACAGGAATCGCCAGGCTCCCAATAACAAGGCAGATCTGACGCCGTGGGTCCTGACAGCTGTGTTTCTAGTGTGCACCAAGGCTGACACAGGTACTGCCACGGCAAAGATCACATCCCAGTGAAAGATGGGGCCAACCAAGGGCAGGGAGAGGCCTAGCAACAGGGAGGAAAGTACTGCTCCCTGGAGACCTGGCTCCCGATGGGGCCGACCACACTCCACGGAATGTGTTAGCCCAGTGGTCAGCAGCGCGGCAGATGTGATAATGACCACCAGAGTGATTTAATTGGAGCAGGAGGCTGTGCGTAAGGAAGCTGACACACCTCTGAGGGTCTTGGCCACATAGTGTTGTGATTCTTGCCAGAGCGTGACCCATAACTTATTTAATTTTCTCCTCAGGTTCTTTGTGCCATCTGGGGAAGACAGAGTGTTGCTGTTCCATGGAAAGAAAGCAGAAGGTAAGGGGAGGACGTGTGAAGAGTCCTGGGCTGCCAGGGCCATCTCCAGTAAAGAGGAGGATGGGTTGGTCAAGGGTCGCATGCTGACCTGAGGGGTTAACCTTAAATGCGCGCAGTCTTTTTTGCTACATTATGACAGAGAAAGGGCCTCTTGGCTAAACAGCTGAGTGTTGCTGGGGATTTTTCATAAAGAGCTTTGACTTCAGTTTTTAGAGATATGTTTGCTCTGATAAACAGACATTTCAATTGGTCAGCGCTTTCTACTCCCAGGTAATCTTGTAATAATGGAAAACTAGGGAATGCTGTCCAAAGGTTATTGATCTTGAAAGGTAGTTTTTTTTTCTTTTTTTCTTTTTTTTTTTTTTTTTTTTTTTTTTTTTTTTTTTTTTTTTTTTTTTTTTTTTTTTTTTTTTTCTTTTTGAGACAGGGTCTTGCTATGTAGTTCAGGCTGGCCTTGAGCTCACTTTTGTAGCCCAGGCTGGTCTCAAACTCGCACTGATCCTCCTGCCTCAGCCTCCCAAGTGCTGGGATTACAAGTGTGTGCCACAACACCCAGCAGTTATTGATCTTGAAATGGGGATTCAGGAAGTTAATTATCTTACCCAGCATCACTAATCTACGTGGTACCAGTGGGACATGAACTGTAACTGTATGCCTTCAAAGCTCAGTGGCCTGTTAGCATGTCGAGTTTCTTCTCTAAGGATTCAGCCTCCTGGTCTCTAATTTTTTTTTTTATTTTTTTTTTTTTATTTTTTGAACCAGGGATTGAATTCAGGTCCTTGTGCTTGCTAGGCAAGCACTTATTCTACTGAGCTATCTCCCCAGCCCCTTTTCCTTAAGGACATTTGTAGAAGAAAAATATTCTTTAGAAGTAACAGTTTAAGTTGGACAGAGATTAGGAATACCCTGAGACTCTTTGTTGGTTGGCCAAAATATGCAGCTATGAGGTGATGGAGGAAGAACTGAGCTGTGGGTCTTGCTGTAAGACTCTGAATCACATTCATGCCCCACAGTGACCCCCGGGAGATGCTGCACATCACAGTGACATGAATGGCTCAGCAGCTGGACAAAGCTTCAAACTCCTCGGAGTCATTGGTCACTTCGGTCTCATGATGTCCATGGGAGCCAAGCAGGGCAGGCTTTACCACAATGATTGCAAGTTAGGGAACGCAGGCTTTGGATCTGGAACCACAGACTCCTGACCAGGAAGTGGTGGCCACTAAACTTAGGCCTGGGACAGCAGATTCTAAGAAGCCACAGCCTCCACTGCCACCAAAAGACATAAGTGTGTTTCTGGAACATTTGAAATGGGCACATCTCCTGCGTGCCTAGGAACACTTGGTCTCATGGTGGTGCTCGCCTGTAACCCCAGCACTCGACAGGCTGAGCCAGGAGGATCTCTGCGAAGTCGAGACCAGCCCAGGAGCTACAAAAGTGAACACAAGGCCAGCCTGAACTACATAGTGAGACCCTGTCTCAAAAAGACCCTGTCTTCTTTTTTCCTTGATTTTTTTTTTTTTTTTTTTTTTTTTTTGTATTTTAGGGAAGGGTCTACAGAGTGTTCAACTCAGCACTTGGGAGGCTGAGGCAGGAGGATCAGTGCAAGTTTGAGACCAGCCTGGGCTACAAAAGTGAGCTCAAGGCCACCCTGAACTGCACAGAGAGACCCTGTCTCAAAAAGACAAAAAAAAACATACAAGGTGTTCAGGGTCACCACTAGATCAGACTTGTAGTGATCCGCCTGTTTACAGCTTCTCAAGAGCTGGGATTACAGGCGTGCGCCACCACGCCCAGTTTCAATTGCTGTCTCAGTGTGCTCTGGGAGCAGGTCCAGTGTGGAAGCCCCGGGAATCAAACCCCCACCCCCCTGCACCTGCTGAAAGTTTTTAAGAGAATAATAACTAATTCTTATAAAATTAGAAACAATATAGAACTTCACTAAACCAGACGACAAGAATTCAACAATGGTTGTTACATTGCGCATTGTTGAACTACCCTTAGAATCCTATGGGAGTTGGAGATGCCAAAGAGGAAATATACTGAGAACCCACAACTTATAAAATTGAAAATGACGTGCTGTGCCTTCAAAGAGCTTACACATCACTAAACATGCAAAGACTTAACATCACTGACTTATGCAAGATGAAAATTTCTCATATTAAAATTCCTAAAACTTGGGAGGCTGAGGCAAGAGGATAAGTGCAAGTTCGAGACCAGCCTGGGCTACAAAAGTAAGCTCAAGGCCAGCTTGAACTGCCTAGTGAGACCCTATCTCAAAAAGACAAAACAAATAAAAAAGATAAATACAATAAAATTCATAAAAAATCAGAAAAATAAAAATAATAAATTCTCTTGCATCTGCATTACAGAAGTAAGTACCAAGCAAAGCCAAGACTTCATGGCCAAGCAAGGGAAGAGTCATCTGCGTTTCACAGGTGAGTGCTCCACAAAGGACAATTATTATTTTGATACATACCAGTTTGGTTCTTCAGTTCTATTTTGTGTGTCCAAGAACCCAAATAAACCTGGCAGAAGTCCTCTGGCATCTCGTCCTTGATATTAGCCTTGCTGTGAATAACTCCCCAGTTATCCTACTGAACTGCTACAACTGCTGTAAAATTCAAAATCCTCTTCCCCACGCATGTGCCCCTCATCCTCTTCCAAGCCTTCACCTTGCTTTTGCCTCTGGAGCACGGGTCCCTTCACACCCTTCCCTGGAAAACTCTTTGGCCTCATGGTCACTGGGAACTTTCAAATTCTCGGTGTCTGGAGTACACATGCAGTGGCCTTGGTGGGTTGGACAGTGTGACAAATGAGCATGCGCCAACCTTGGTGGCTTCCATGCATAAAGGTCCATCTGTCGCCCAGGGCTCTGGTCTCCTGCAGAGTAGCTGGGGCTCTGCTCTTTGTCAGCCACCAAGGGTCCCCAGGGAGCCTTCCCCTGGGAAGTGCGCAGTCACCAGGAAGGAGCCTGAGGCAGGGGGATGGCCACCTGCCAGGGACTGTCCTCAGCTCTGCTTCTGTTTGGGTAGCCGCCTTCCCACATACCGAGGAGAGGAAGCAGCATTAGGGACAGTTACAAGTGCCCACCACAAAGGCCCTCCTGCTGCTCCCAAGATCCCAGCATGCACCACAAATGCAACATAGGTGCTGCTGAGTGGCAGCCGCAGGCCCCAGCAGACTCAAGCTCCTCCAAGGAGGGGGCTTGAGGCTCCCCTTTCTACCCCACACCTACTATGGTGTGCACCTCTCACATGCTCCCACTGACCCACACACTTGCCTGTCCTCTCGTCATAGAACACAAGTCTGTGTCTTTAAATTTATGATTCCAAAAGTGATGCAGTTCAAAATGTTGTCTGTGTCTCCTATTCCTTGGGAAAGACACGCATCTAGCCTAGAGCCACAATTCTGACTTTACTTGTGAATGCAAATATTTTAACAAGTATGACACACAGAAGCTTGAACTATCAATTATTCCTACCGGCGTATGTAAAGTGACTTGTTTATCCCAGAAATCTTAAATTAGAACCAAGAGAAGAAATTAAATTTACACCTGAGATTTTTGCATTGGTCCTCAATTTGGCTTGTACACTGATGAAAGTCAGAGCTGCTCAACATTTAGAAAAGAAACGTTTCTTAGTTATGAGTGAACTTTGACAGCTAAACATGAAAAGCAAATGCAGAAGATGAATTATCTGTCGTAAGTCTCTATGTTTAAGATTAGATTTTAATTTTAGCATATATTTCAGGATCTTGAAAGATATCAGTTGAATGTCTAGCTGCCAAAAACATTGGTTTAGAAAGTGACTCCCCAGGGCTGGATGGCAATAGAATGCCTGCCTGGCACCTGTGAGGACCCTGGTTTATTACCAGCACCCGAAATTAATGAATGAATGAAAAAAATTAACTTCATCAATTTGTTGTTGAATTCAGTCAAAATGAAAAATTCCTCAAAAAGCTCAACTACTTATAATTCACTTCAATAAATTAAGTAGCATTTCCCAGTAACCCATGGATATCAACACACACAATGTACTCTTGGAAAAAAAAGATACATAACTGTAATAAAATTATATTCCACTGAAATATCATAGTTTTCTTAAGTACAAATTTATTTTTAGATTGACCCTGCCATTTGTAAGTGTGTTAGGTTTAGCAATGATTAGATTTTGCTTTTACCAATGTTAGCTCCTTTCACTTTAAGAGCTTGCTGTTAAACTAGCCTTAGGGAAGATCCATGGGGTATCTTACAGTATCTGGATATTTTCTTT
>PVKN010003384.1:16374-37668 GCA_004027915.1 Capromys pilorides | reverse complement strand
AACCTGGGCTGGATTTTTTTTTTTTTTTTTAAGTTTTAGTTACTTAAGCAGGGCATCTGTACATTAAAAAGCAAACAAACAAAAAAACTTAGGTCTGTTTGGAAGCAATTTTCAAATAATATCTCTTTTTTGTTTTTAAAAGTCTGGGTTTCTGTATGTAGCCTAGGCGGGCCTCAACTTCGTGATCTTTCTGCCTCAGCCTCCTCAGTCTTGGGATTGCAAGGGATTAGCACTATGCTTGGTAAGGGCCTACTTTTTACACACACCGATTTTTCAAGATTGCGCGCGCGCATGTGTGTGTATGTGTGTGTGTGTGTGTATGCTTGTGTTTCTGGTAGTGGAGACTGAATTCACATTGAGCGATAGCCCTAGGTTCTTTTCTTTTTGAAATAGGGTTTCACCATGCAATCCAGGCTGGCCTCGAACTTGTAGGGATCCTCCCAGCCTCCTGAGTGCCTTGATTACAAGAGTGCGCTACCAAGTCAGGCCCCTAGCTCTTTCGTTTCACTTTGTTTCCTGACGGAGTCGCTAAATCGTTAGACTGTCCAGGCTGGGCTCCATGATCCTTACGCTCCAGCCTCCTGGAGTAGTGTCAGGGGCCTCTCACATTTCCTATATAGCGTCTCGGGCAGGGTCAGAGAAGCGGCCGTTGCATCCTGGATCCCGCAGCGCCCAAGCACAGACTCTGACCACTTGGGCCGCCCTTTGCCTCTTTCCCGCCTTCGCAGTGCCTGCCCGGACTAGCCCAGCAGAGGGCGCCATCGGCCAGCCGGGTGGGGAAGACAGGCCCCTCCCCCAGTGTCACGTCAGCTCTTGGCCCTCGTCTCTAAGGGTGAGCGTAACTGAGTTCGTAAACCACCGAGAGGAAAGGACCTCCCACTTTCCTAGAGAGAACAAGATGGCGTCGGGAGCACGGTGGAGGGGTAGCTGGTGGAAAGGACGACCCGGAAGCGAAAGTGGAGGAGATTTCCGTTCTTTGTTCTGTCCCCGGTGTGTGGGTCTGTGATAGGGTCCGACAGGGCCTGGTGCGTTTCTGGTTGCCCCAAATCTCCCGTCTCTGCCCTCAGGGTGAGTCGGGCCGTCCTCGGGGCTCGCGGCGAGCGGAGGCTGTGGTCGTTCGGGAAGGGGTGGTGTCCGTGCTGCTGCGGCCGCGGGATCCCCAAGCCCGCCGGAGCAGGGTGCGGGAGGCGCCCCTCCCTCCCCTGCGGCGGGGCCCGGCTCCGCTTCCTCCCAGACCCCGGTCCTCTCCTACACACAGCGGGGCCCGTATGGCGGGGGGAAAGGGCTCTGGTTCTGATTTTGCGACTTAAAACAGTACCCCAAAAGTTCCAGGATCGCCGTTAAGGTGTTCCTCTCTTTAAAACATCTGACAGCTACCCTAACTTAGAACTTCTCCCTGACGCTTTCATTTGAGGGTTCTAGCCTGTTGGGTTTGTGGTAGGAGAGGAAGTTTATTTTTAACTTAGCCGGGTCCGAGCGTGGGGCAGATAATAAGCAATTCTGGGACGCAGTTAGAACTAGGGCGGCAGCAGGTGCGGACTCAGCTCCCCAGTGCGTCGGTATTTTAGGGGAAAGGAAACAGCTGCTTCTGGCTTCCTGTGTTAATAGTATTGATCTCTGATTTGGTCTGTGAAAAAAGAGGGTTCCCTGAAGAGTATGTGTGAACTCCGTAAGAGGATAGGAGATTGATGAGCTTCAAACCCATGGAATAATTAGGACCTAAGATTTTTTTTTCTTCCAGTGCAGATGCCTTTGAACTAAGTGCTAAGTAATAGTAGAGACGTGCTAAATAACTGGAGAAGTAGTAAGTTAGGGTAGCAGTCAGGTAAGGGCATCATTTGGCTTCTGATAAACAGTCATGTGAAGAGACTGACATTGAAGCTGTATTTTGTTTTTAAACTTTATTTATTTTGTGTATATTACAGACAGCTCAGCCTGCCCTGGGGGTGGGGCTGGCGCAGCATGTGGTGCCAGGGATCGACCCTTGGTCCCTGCAGTTGCCTAAGCTTGCCTAAGCAGGCACTTTAGACCGTTGAGCTATCTCGCCGGCCCATTGAAGCTGTATAGACGACTAGATCCCTGAAATGAAGGTCTGATGGGATGGGAGGTAGTTCCCACCTCGCACAGGGCTAAACCGTAGCTTGCTGGAGCTGACTGCCTGCAAACGTAACGGAGTGTATCTAGGAAATCAGCAGATGGAACAAGGGGGACTTAATACCCTGGGTGGAGGTTTTTTTTTTTTTTTTTTTTCCCCAGGAACTAGGGATGGAACTCAGGACCTTGCACTTGCCAGGCAGGCACTTGTTCCCTGTGCTATCTCCCCGGCCCATAGTGATTTTTTTTTTTTTTTTCCGTACCCAGGATTGAACTGAGGACCTTGTGCTTATTCTACTGAGCTATCTGGCAGGTCCCCCTGGGTGGAAATTGACCAGGTCAATCCCTTGTTCCCTTTCAGCTCTGTCTAGGATGCTGAAAGGAAAATACCAGCTGTGGCAGTCTCCATGGGTATTTGAATCCTGGCACACACTTGTAATCCCAGCACTCTGGAAGGCTGAGGGAGGAAGACTGCAAGTTCCAGCCCAGTCTGGACAAGTTTAACGACTTATCAAGGCCCTTGCTCAAAATTTTAAAAATGGTAGCTCAATGCAAAGGCCCTGGGTTTAATCTCCAGTACTACCACCCTCCCAAGGGGAGTTCTCTCTAAATGACCTACCTTAAAAATAAAGTGTATGCTGAGCATGGTAGCAGATGCCTATAATCTCAGCCCTCCAGAGGCTGAGGAAGAAGGATTGTTGTAGTTCGAGACCAGTCTGGGTTACAAAGTGAGCACTAGGCCAGCCTGTGTCAGAGAGAGAGAGAGAGAGAGAGGAAGAGAAAGTAAGTTAGTTCGTACACATACACATCCCAGTCTTACAGCATTGACATCAACAAAAGTGAGTTTTTCAAGGAACTTGAACAGAGGCTGTCAGATTCCCATTCATTGCAGCCCTGGCTTTCTGGGGACTAAATTCAAAGGAAGGAAAGGATCTAGCGGGTAAATCTTCCTGTGGCCTGTTCTCATTGTCAGGAGTGCCTCCAGGAAGTAAGGTTGGCAGCAGAATAGGGCCCGAGCTCTGCCTGGACCCAAGGCTGTGGGAGCCCAGTGGAGAGTTTCTATCAGAAACATTGTTTGCTGATCCAGACATTGGGAACTTGTTCTCAACAATATGCCTTTGAGTTCCAGCTTTGCTTAAGCCAGCTGTGAGAGGAGAGCAGTGCTTTTTTTTTTTCCTGTGGATTCAGAGCTTTTGACTTGTCTTTGTAAAGAGAAGTGAGGTTTCGCTGGCCTCCCAAGTCACTGGGGCTATAGGTATGTGCCACCGCACCAGCTTCTAAGGAGAGTTTGTCCTAGACCATTGCTGAAGAGACCCAGCTGAAGAGCATGGCAGCAAGTGTATCCCCTTGCTTGCCCTGGTGGTTGGGCTAGTACCTTCGTACTTGCCACTGTGTAATGGCATTGGCATTGGGAAGCTGCCCAAGACTAGTCACCAGACTTTGAGCCCACACAGGGTTCCTGTCCCGTTGTGCTTTATGGGAATGTGCCGCTGTAACACAAATACTCTGCTTTCCTGATTGTTTTACTCTTTGTAGTGTAGTTAGTACTCATATTTGTTATGTGAAGAATGACTAAACAGATCAAACCCAGAGGCTTCTGAGGGGTCCCTGCCCCTCCCATGTTCTTGGTTGTTTCATGATTGCTGGATCTATTCTAGCTGTGTTGATCTTACCATAGCCTTTCAGTCCAAAGTAGAAACTTCGACCTGAGATTCAAACCATATTCCTAAGAATTAGAATTACATTTTATCCACTAGAGCCACAGAGAACAGAACTCTCTGGATTACGGATCAACTGGGAAATGAAGATAGTTGTATTTATGAAAGTAGGATGATGTTAAAAAAGTGGCCCTTGCTTTAGGACTTATATTTTGATTAAAAGAGATAAGAAAAGCTACTGCCTTCTCTCTAAGAGCAGGCACAGCAACTAGGATTAGGCTTTTTCATCCTGATGACCCTGAATACTTCCTGTTTTTATAAATATTAGAGTGTTCAGCAGGGAACCAAGGGTAGGACATTGAGGCCCTTTTTGGGTCCTTCTGTAGTGTCATCAGAGGGAATGGGTGCATATGTTCACAGGGCCTAGAAGAAGACCGGTCCCATTTGCGGTTGGGCATTAACTGCTACTTATTCTCTTTCTGTACACAGGAGATACCTTTTGTCTTTGAACTTTTGCTTCTGAAGTGCTTCCTCATTCTCATTCAAAACCTGTTCCCTGCTGAGTCTGCAGATAGGAGATCAAGAGCAGAACGTCTTGTGCTACCCATGGAAACTCAGGCTGATCATGTATCTCAGGAACCTCAGCCCCTGAGTGAGAGTGGTGAGGAATGAGGATTTGTTCCACATTTTATTTAGTCAGCTGTTGAAATTTCTCATTAGTAGATGTTAGAATAACTAGAATCCAGAGGGGCTAATGTACACACACCCCATCTATTCAGTAACTCGAAGTCGTGTGGGTGGGGTGGTGCCAACTGACCCCAGCAGTTAATACACAGCTGGAGAAGTTTTACAACAGGCACTTTTGAAAGTTTTGGGCACTTTGTGCAGGATTGCCAACACTGAGTTCTGTTTTTCAGGCACTTTTTGGCAGCAGACTTTGTGATCATAGATTGTCCTCTTTAGGAGCATGCTCTTTAGCCTTTTTGACATCATTTTGTCCAAAAGGCAGGATAAAGTAGGTAGGAATCCACTGAAATGTACTTTGCGTATATAGATTGTGTCCTTGAGTTTCAAGCTAGTTTTAATCTTAATGGGTATTGTTTCCTTGCTTTTCAGGAAAAAAAAATTAAGATTCTTCTTTGTTAAAATCTGCTCTGTGTAGAGATTTGGAATCTCTGAGACAAATATTTAACCTTACAGATTACAGGAAAAGTGGTGTGGCCCAGCACAGAAACAGCAAATATCTGCAATGCATAGATTTCATCTGGGTAGAGAAGGGAGCTTTGATGGTTGTGTTTATAGGCAGGGATGGGGTGAAGCTGCTCATGTACCCCTAAGAATTTGATGCAGGAATTTGAGTTCAGAGAAGTGGAAGAATGGAAGGGATATGTGAGAGAAGCCTGTGCCTGGCCTAGCTTGGGGCAGGGGTAAGAACAGTAGTTGGGAAGCGCAGGGCGGGGCAGCAGCACTGAGAAGACTGGCCAGGGGCCAGAGAGCAAGGAGACTCACCCCTGCATCCTCTCGCTGCCCTTCAGCTCTACCTTCTTCAAGAGTTCCTGCTTTTTCTAACAAGGACAGTCTGGGCGATGAGATGTTGGCAGCTGCTCTCCTAAAGGCCAAGTCCCAGGTGAGCTGTGGTCCCCTTTGCCCTTTCCTTCTCATTTGTGAACAGTTTTGTTTGGAGGATCCCACGCAGTGCCCTGAGTCTGAATCTGTCCCTCAGGGCCATGCTTCTTTCTTACTGAATAGTGGTCCTTTATCTTCTGTCTTGGACTTTTGTCTCTCACCCTCTGCTCTGACCTTCCCCACTTCCCAAAAGGCATCTCAAAAATTAATTAGGGGCCGGTGAGATGGCTCAGCGGTCGAAAGCGCCTGCTTAGGCAAGCTTAGGCAAGCTTAGGCAACCACAGGTAACCATAGGTACCGAGGTTCGGTACTAGGAACCACATGCTGCGCCAGTCCCACCTACAGGGCAGGCTAAGCTGGCCATAAAAAAAAAATTTATCAAGACAAGGGGACTTCTGGGATAGCTTAGTGGTTTAAGCACTTGTGCCTGCGATCCCAGTCAGGCACAGGGGTCATCGTTTCAATCTCTAGACCCACTGGAAAGGCAGCCTGAGCTGGGAAGTGTGGGGGCACCCTTCTAACCCTGCTGGGTGTGGTGGTGCGTGCCTGTAATCCCAGCACTTGGGAGGCTGAGGCAGGAGAATCGGTGTGAGTTTGAGACCAGCCTGGGCTACAGAAGTGAGCTCAAGGCCAACCTGCACTGCAGAGCGAGACCCTGTCTCAGGAAAAAAAACAAGACAAAAAGACAGTTTATCAAGACAAGGTCTCACTATGTAGTTCATGCTGGCCTTGAACTCAGTGGTTCTCCCGCTCAGCCCCCTGAGTACTGAGATTATAAGTGTGGTTTCCCTGCCAGCCCAGCCAAAAGGCCTTTTTCAGCCCTATCTTGAAGTGAATTTTTGATGCAGTTAGTCCATACCCTAACTCTGAAATTGTACGTGTGACTATGTTGTTTCAGGAGTTAGTGACATTTGAGGATGTGGCTGTCTACTTCATCCGGAAGGAGTGGAAGCGATTGGAACCTGCTCAGAGGAACCTGTACAGAGACGTGATGCTGGAGAACTACGGGAATGTGTTCTTGCTCGGTAAGGACAGGCACCTTTCCAGTGCAACTCTGGTTTCTTGGCTTTCTTCGTGGTTGCTAACAGTGTTGTCACTGTGAGTAAGGAGCTATTAGCTCACTCTTAGAAAATCCTAATAGCGGTCCGGGGAGATTGCTCAGTGGAATAAGTGCTTGCTGGCAAGCGCAGGGTCCTGAGTTTAATCCCCAGTACTGCAAATAAATAAACAAACAGAGAAGTTCCTTGGGGGGGGAGGGGTAGAAAAAGGAAAATCCTAATATCAGTGATAGCCAGAACTCTCATTTATACAGTAATCTGCAGCTTGTAAGAGTGTTCACCTGCATTTACTCACTCAGTTAATTCTCACAGTGATACTAATCAGAGTAGCTGGTTTTGCCCTCATTTTATAGGAGAGGGATGTGAGCTTGGAGATCTCAGATGTCCTGTGCTGCTGCTGGGTGGCCAAGTTTGTACCTCAGTTTTAGAGCTCCAGATTTAGTGCTGTCTCCATGTATTCTCAGGATTTTATGTATAGTTCAGCAGCATTTCTAAGAGATTAGTGTGAACGGCTCTGTGTTTGAACATTCTGAACAACTCTGTCTCCACCTCTAGTCTGCTAGATTCCCCCTAGGGACCTTTGCTTTCTTTAGGATCAAGGGCACCTGCTGCTTTTATAGGCTTTGCCACTTGTTAAACAGTGTGTCCTTTTTCTTCTAGTTTTGGTTCTCAACTTGCCTGATCATCCTCCCTCTTGACAGCTTCTGTTTTCTCTGTTCTTTCAGCTCTTTTTTCTTTGATTTTGCTTTCTGCTTTATTCTTTCTGTTTCCTTTGGCCAGTTATCTTACTTTGCCATAGCCACATGCGTACAAGGTAGACCTCTTTTCTATCATGTACTTTTGTACTACAAAAATCAGTCACATTGATTATCTTGTCCTGTAACTTTTACTCTTTTTTTTTTTTCCCCACGAGAAACAAGTAACATTTGCATTTCTTATTGTGCTAGATGGTGAATCCAGGACGGGAAATGATCGAGAAATTTCAGAAGATTCAGGATCACATGGGATGCTATTGGGAAGATTCCAAAAGGATATTTCTCAGGGTCTTAAATTTGAAGAAGCCTATGAACAAGAGGTCAGTCTAAAAAGGCAGCTAGGGAACTCCTCTGGGAAAAGATTGAATAGGAAAATACAAGATTTTGGTCAAGTGACAGTTGAGGGAAAGCTTCCCACCATGGGAGAGAGAAATGAGAAATACAATGAGTTTGGGAACAGCTTCACTGTGAATTCCAGCCTTATTTCACATCAGAGACTTCCTATGGGAGACAGACCCCATAAATGTGATGAATGTAGCAAGAGCTTTAATCGAACTTCAGACCTTATTCAACATCAGAGAATCCACACGGGGGAAAAACCCTATGAATGTAGTGAATGTGGCAAGGCCTTCAGCCAGAGCTCACATCTTATTCAGCACCAGAGGATCCACACTGGGGAGAAGCCTTATGAATGTAACGATTGTGGAAAGACCTTCAGTTGTAGCTCCGCTCTCATCCTACATCGGAGGATCCACACCGGGGAGAAACCTTATGAATGTCATGAATGTGGGAAAACCTTTAGCTGGAGTTCCACCCTTACTCACCACCAGAGAATCCACACTGGCGAGAAACCCTATGCTTGCAATGAGTGTGGCAAGGCCTTCAGCAGGAGCTCTACCCTTATTCATCACCAGAGAATCCACACTGGAGAGAAGCCCTATGAATGTAATGAGTGTGGCAAGGCCTTCAGCCAGAGCTCACATCTCTATCAGCACCAGAGAATCCACACTGGAGAGAAGCCCTATGAATGTATGGAATGTGGAGGAAAGTTTACCTATAGTTCAGGCCTTATTCAGCATCAAAGAATCCACACAGGGGAGAATCCCTATGAATGTAGTGAGTGTGGAAAAGCTTTCAGGTATAGCTCAGCCCTTGTTCGCCATCAGAGGATCCACACTGGAGAGAAGCCTTTGAGTGTAATGGGTATGAGCAAAAGTTCTCTCAGAGTTACTGCTGAATTAAATATCAGAGAGTCTACATGAAAAAGCCGCATACCTGTTTCCTCACTTCCTAAGTCTGAAAGAGTCCTTGCCTTATTTTATGACTATGGACAACTTAGGCTCTGCCCCTTCTGCCTCAGACCTTTCCTTTTAGAGAATGGGACAGATTGGGTATGTCATCATGGCACAGCGACCAGAAACCTAGTGGATTTCCCTTCAAAACTTGAGAGGCAAGTCACAGATTAAGTGCTGGGAACAGAAGGAAGCTGGAGGACCAGTCACCCTTTTTTGGAAGGCAGTTTGCACTAAACCATTTTTCTCGCACCAGAGAAGCTTTTCTTTCCAACATGGAGATGGCAGATTAGGAATAAAGTTCCAATGATTCTACTAGTTGGAATCAGTGTAGTAAGCACAAAAGGCACTGGAAAGAATGTTCTGGGTCCTCTTTGCTAGGAGGGGAAATAGAGGCTATATTTTGAAGCCACTGTCCCTAATCCAGCTCTAAGATTTGACAAGGAACATGCTATTGTGTTTTATGATTTTGTTAAGTAATTAAGGAAACGGTGTTTTTTTTTAAACCTGAAATATCTTTATTTTATACATTTTGAAAATGTGCGCGTGTGTGTGTAAATAAATGGAAAGAGGTAAAAGAAATTGCACTGTGCTAACACAGACACTTGAAATTCAAATTAAGGATCAAGTGACATTAAAGGAATCCACTATAGTAAGCCCCATTAAGGTGTATAGGTGAGTATCATTTTTGCCTTAAAATGTATGAAAACCACTTCCTCACAGAGCTGGTCCCACCGCAGGCAGGGTGCTCTGTTGGGCATGGGTCATTTTCTCATGCCTGCTGTGACCTGGTGAGCAGCTCCCAGCTTAGCTCAGCAGTGGAGCCTGGTGAAGCACTTAGCAGTGACAGCCACGGTCAGTGGCTGGTCACTGATCTTAATCTCCACAGACCTGTGTTTACGTACTGGATTCGCCTTGTACACCAGCTCTTTCTGGAGCCTGGCCAACTCTTCCTTCTTCCATTCCCATTCCTGCTGCCTGGCCTCCCCTGTCGCTCCTTGGCTCTCTTCTCAATGACCAACTGTGAAAGGTTTCTGAACAGGAACTGATTTTTTCTGTTTCTTGAGAACAAAGGGCTCCTGGGAGGTGACTGCGTTTGGACAAACCTTGAAGCAAGTTGCTGCTTTCTGCTGTCTCAGTTCCTCCTCCAGCTGGAGCTTCCATGCCTGAGCCCTCTTAGTACTGAACCGGCTCAGCTTGAGTCCGGTTCTTCATCTTCTCTGGAAGGTTAATGTGATCAAAAGGAGGTACAGGGCGTGCCTTAAATGTGGGTACTACCTCCCCTTTCTGCAACTCTTCTGTTTTCTGCTCCTCTGTAACTAGCTTTATTTGTCCCAAGAATCAAAGAAGAAAGGGCAGATCTCTACAGATCGAGCTCTCATTACTGCTGGTTCTTCCAAGGCTCCTCCCAAGGTCTCAGCAGGGCAAAGTCTGACATGAAATTCAAAGTGTTCCATCTTCCCATTTCTTCTCTGCCCCTCCTGGATTCTTTTCTCAGTTTCCAAATCAACACCAACAGGCTGAGTGGGTGGTTTCACAAGTGGTTTCTTCAGCAAGACAGGCCCACCTTCAATTCTGGGATCTACTTCTGCTCTGAATTTGCATATTTTCACTTTTTTGGAAGGTGGAACTTCAGTGACTACAGAAGAGGCACACCTCTTGCTTTCTTGGGAACGGTGTTTTTCATTCCTCTTCACATCCTTCTGAGCAAGGAGTCTAAGATATCCTTTGAGGCTGGGATGGAGTATCCCTTGATTTGATTCCCTCAACTTTCAGATTGCAACAAACACCTGATGAAGTAGAATGTTCCATAAGATTTGTGAGACTAGCTTGCTGAAGATTTGCTTCAAGGGAGTTTTGCTCAGCACCATCTCTCCTGACCTGTTTTCCCCAAGGAACATAATGGCCTTCTCCTCTGTGATCCACTGGGTCTGTCAGTCTGCTTGCCTACAGGCTTGACTGAAAGCCGCAATTTACTCTCATTTCTGAAATCCTGAAGTCTGGCAGATTCCTCTTACATACCTCACCTTGGCTTGGCTCTGACGTGGAAACACCAGGAAACTTGGTGTTGAAGGACTTGTTATTTTATTAATGAGGGGCAAGTGACCCCAAAAAAGATTTCTGTAATGACTATGCTGGAGGGCTTCTGGAGCAACAAGACCATGTTTCCAAGAGCAGTCTGGCAGTACTGTAGGCAGAGACTCCTGCGCTCCTGTACTGACTGGGAAATCAAGCTGAGCAGTGAATAACCTGAGAGTGCAGATCAGATGCCTTTAGCCCTGGCCTCTGGTTGCTGCCCCATCCTCTTTCCACTCCTGTGATGACAAGTGATTTACTCCAACTTCTAGTTACTAAGGATGCTTTCAGGGAGCTTAGCCTCCTGACTGCTTGACCACTAACTCGCTCCAGCAGCTAGACCTCTCTTAACTCCACTTCTGTCTTCAAAAGGCAAGGATTAATCCAAATAGAACAGAGCCAGAGAAGGAAGGCTATGGCCTCAGCCTGGTGGCAGGGGTCCTTGTAGGGCTAGGATGGCACTCCCTGAATTTTCCCAACCTACAGGATGACCTTCCATTGTTTTCCCAACCGTGCTCATCCTGTAGCATAAATGAAGTGCACTATTAAACAACAGTTTTTCAGAAGAGGAAATTGTGTTTTTGTGCAGGGGCTAAGTTTATTTCAGCTAAAACACTGACTTATAAATGGAATCTGAAAGTTAATCTTTAAATTTTTTTTGACAACCCGTTTCTGTTACAAATAATGAGGTTTCCCTTCTGTGCTCCATAGTCCTGTAGAAACTGTACTGTCACAAACCAACAGAACCATTGACAGAATTACTCCCACATACAAGATACTGTGAACTGCAGCTCATTCTGTACTACAGTACTTAAAGACCAACAACCAAAAATAGGAAGGTGTGACTGGCTAAGGGGTCTCTGAAAGAGTACTTCGTTGTTGGGTAGCAGTGTGCAATTTGGATTTCTTGGTTGAATTATTCATAATTATAACCAGAGAAAGCTAGGTTGAAAGTCTGATGGAGGTGCTGAGAAGATACTTCAGTAGAATAAGGACTCACCTGGCAAGTGCAAGGGCCTGAGTTCAAACCCTGGTTCCACCAAAGAAAAAAAAAATCTGGTTGAGAAAAGATTCTGGGATTCTGTTTTTTTTGAAAATGCATTGAATCATATATATGATAACTGACCATCTAATACAGATTTTTAATTTCACAGAACAGCTCATGAAGCAAATTGTTTCAGCATTTGCTGCGTATGGTTTGACTTCCTTTCTCAAAGGATAGATGGTGAACTAAGCTGCTTGTTAGTCGGGCAGGATTTTAACTAATTTCTGGGACAAGAGTATGCTTTTTACACAGAGAAGGAAGAAATAGTTATGGTGTGTTTATCCACTTGATCTTAGCCAAAAGGCTGGGAAGTGATAGTTATGGTATATTTATGAAATGTTATACAAAAGATAAAGTTGAACTAGGTCTTAGGAGGATAGGTTGTATTTATTTTTTTTATTTTTTGTCTTTTTGAGGCAGGGTCTCACTATGCAGTTCAGATTGGCCTTGAGCTCACTTTTGTAGCCCAGGCTGGTCTCAAACTCACACTGATCCTCCTGCCTCAGCCTCCAAGTGCTGGGATTACAGGCATGCGCCATCACACCTGGTTTCTAGGACAGGTTATAAATATGTGGTAAAGAGAAAGTTTCAGATGATAGCTTGGGTTGGGCAGTTCCCTGGGCACCTAAAAAGGCTCTGGAGAGACCTCTAATTGTTACTGAATGTGAAGGGTCAGCCCTTCTCTGCTCAGGTGAAATGCATACTGAAGCTACCCCAAAAAGTAAGCACTTCAGGTATCTGAGTGGGGCCTGCAACTGATCCTGGCCATTATATGGACATTTTGTTTTGTTTTTTTTTTTAAAGTTTTTTGAGATACCGTCTTGCTCTGTAATTCAGGCTGACCTTGAACTCACTATGTAGCCCAGGCTGGTCTCAGACTTGCTGTAATCCTGCCTGAGCCTCAGCGTGCACCACCACATTTGGCCAATTTTTTTTTTTTTTTTTTTTTATGTGACCAGGGTTCAAACTCACAACCTTGCACTTGCCAGGCAGGCACTTGTGCCACAGAGCTATCTCCCCAGCCCCTTGGCTAATTTTCTGAAATTATTGCTATTCAGTTCTACAGACCCACTTCAGTTTCCCATGCTGTTCATTTCCGTCCCTAACTGGCTACTCCACGATGTTGCATCATTTTATCAGCCTGTCCTTCCTGTACTGTTCTCCTTGGTACCCACTTATTCCCCAAGCTTCAGCCATCACCCATGTGGTTACTGATCTCTTCCCCCGGATTCCAGGGAGGTATTCAACTGCAGAACATTTACTCCTTTACTTTTTATGTCATTCAAATGTGTATTTTTCCCATTGTTGTCTCCAAATTTCTATAAGTCTCAGAGTCAAAACTGGAGTTTTCTCTGTTCTCATCTTCCTGTGTCTAACTAGCATCAGGTATTGGGTAGATACTATCATGGGAAGAGGTTATTGTCAGAGACAGTAGTTGAGATTGTAAAGGAAATGGATTTTCCAAGTGATGGTAACAATAGCTAACATATGACTTCACTGTACTAGTCTGATTCGCCTTTTTCAATAATTTTTATAAATTATTCCTTACAACAACAGCCTGTGAAAACAAGGTGTTAGTAATAGCTTTGACAGATGAGGACACTGCCCAGATGTCTGAGAGATGGAGGAGTGTGTGTGAAAAGTAAACATCCAGGTGATTGGCCTGTTTATTTTTTCCCCACAATCTTAATAGTTCTTCCTCTTCATTCCAGTGTTGCTAACTGTGTAGGTAAGGCCCTTATTCTCTGATTATATGAATCTAATAGGTTAGCAGGTATGTTTCTTTTCAGTGTCTGCAAAGCATCTGTGACAGACCATTAAGTGGATGAAGCATTTCAGTGCCTTCTCATTTTACAGAATAAAATTCTGTCTTGGCCTTAAAGTCTGGCCTCTTTCCACTGCTCTCTCGGTGTCTGTGTAGCCTTGTGTCTGCTGTGTTCATGTGTCAAATAGTGAAGCGACAAAGCTACACGCATACCCAACATTCGTGTCCTGAGTTTGCCCACACAGCAGTCCTTAGAGACCCATCTTGTTTGGGCTGCTCAGCACAGACTGCACAGTGACCCTGACAGGTGGCTCTTCCTCCTCCCTCACCAGAGCTTCAAGAACAAGGCTCCTTGTTGCACAGAGTCAATCATTCTACTGTTTGCCCCAATTATTGGAAATGGGGTCAGTGAGATAGCTCAGTGGACTAAGCGCCTGCGTAGGCAAGTGCAGGGACTGGGGTTTGATTCCTGGCACCACAGGCTGCACTGGCCCCACCCCGGGGCTTACTGAACTGACCACTGCTCATGCCTGTAATCCCAGTGCTGGGGAGGCTGAAAACAAGTGTTGACTTGAGTCCAGGCTGCATAGTGACACCCTGTACCAAGTACATAAACAAATTCCTGGAAATGAAGCCTCAGGTTAGCTTTCCATTCATTGGCATCCTTCCATCCACTCCCCCCTCCCCACTTCACACACCCTACCTGTGGGAGTAGAGGATGTACTACGAGTGGACAAAGCTGTGTAATGCCTGTCTTTCCATCTGTTCTTCCTCAGTGCCCTCCCCTCCTGTTTATCTAACGTGTTCCTTCATCTTTGAAGACTTTGTTATAAGCTTCAGGTTTCTGTGGAGACTTTCCAGTCCATCGTGAGTGCTCCTCCCCACCAGCTTAATCGTTTCCCTGGAGCATGCTTTATTTTTGTTCCCAGCTGTTCACTCATTTGTTTATTTAGCTGATTCTTCATTGTGCTAGGGTTCCCCCATTCATTTTGATAATTTTCTACTTTAGTCATTACCTTCACACTCAGAAGAAACAGTGATAGAGTGCGTGCTTGGCATGCGTACAAGGGTTGGACCCACTGTGTGCATATGTACACATCTACAAACATTACAAAAGAAAAAGTGAAGGTAGTAAGTAGCTTCCAGAGGACATGTCAGGCATTATTCTAAGTGTATTAAGTAATTACCACAATAATTCCATGAGCTATATAGTATTATTGTCCCTCTTCACAACTTATCAGTATTGACTTCAGAATATCTGCTTGTCAAAAACACTCCTGCATGGGCTGGCGAGATGGCTCAGTGGTCTAAAGCGCCTGCTTAGGCAAGCTTAGGCAACCACAGGGACCGTGGTTTGATTCCCAGTACCACATGGCGTGCCAGCCCCAGGGCAGGCTGAGCCAACTATAATATTAAAAAAAAAAAAAAAAAAAAAACCACAAAACACTCCTCTATGGTAGTATTAGTGCTGGTAGTATCCTCATTTTACAGATGAGAAAAGTAAGAATGGTTAAGTGACTTGCCTGGTGCAGCAGCCAGAAACCAGTTGAGCAGAAATTCAAACCTGGACAGTCTGGCTCCAGAACTCGAGCTCTTCATCTCATGGCGCACTGTCTCTGCAAATACAATAGGGACTTTCAGGGGCAGGCGAGGATATGTTCCGCTTGGAGAAGAGCAAGGCTCATGCTGGTCACAAAGGACTTCATTGACCAAAGATGTTGAAACTCAAGTTGAGAACGCAGGTAGAAGGGCAAAGCCATGAGGGAAGACCTTTGTTCTGCCTCACAAAAGAGGTGCAAAAATGAGTAGTAGTTTGGGTCAAACACTATCTCTTAAATGTGACTGTTTCAGGCACTGTGTCAGGGAAAGCCAGTCATGGTGAGAGGCAGGGGTGGGAAAGGGGCAGACTAGGTCAGGGTCAGGGTCAGTCCAAGGTAAGGACCTGGGCTGTTCTCTAGGTACCAGAAGAGGGCAGCAAACATGTGAGTTGCTGGATGTTGGGTCTGGGATGAAAGCTGTGGAGCCTCCGTGAATCCATAAAGAAGAGCAGCAATGTGGACAGTCACAGAATGCTGTTAAGAACAGGTCTGAGCAGGATGTGCACACCCACAATCCCAGCACTCTGGGAGACTGAGGCAGGAGGGCTGTAAATCTGAGCCTACTTAGGCAACGTAGTGAGGCCTTGTCTCGAAAAAAAAAAAAGATTTGAGTTGGAGATGTAGCTCAGTAAAAAGCCTTGGGTTTAACCACGAGGCATAAAACATAAAGCTAGATTAGTAGATTGAGCTGTAAAAGGCTTAAATCAACAGTTTCCGACATTGCCAGTTCTGCCAATAACCCACTGTGATTATGGAACATTGGACTATGTATACAACTACTTTCTCTTAGTTCAATAAGAAGAATTTTTTTTGTACCAATAGTGATTAGAAAAATTATCATGTCTACACCCTGTGCTCTGTATAACTACTAGGAGGACCACAATATGCATTGTATCAATTATTGGGAATGTACTACTAACAAGTCTTGAAACTGTCACATTGTTATTTTTTGTTAAAAGTAATAAAAAATAAAAAGCCTTGGGTTCAGTCCCTTGTACCACCATCGTGAAAACAATACCCCAGAGCAGGTCTGGCCTTCTTGACATCATGGACATATGGTTTGGGGACCCCCTCAGAGGGCATCATGCCAGTGGGAGGTGAGATGCCAAGGGGTGGCTTGCAGCTGGCTGGCTGAATTCTGGCTCCCCACACCCTGTCTAAATGCACAGTGACCCTCTTTTGCTGCCCTGGCCTCCTGAACCCACAGTCAGCTCCTCCCAAGCTGAGTGCAGTCTCAGTTTCCAGAATATGCCATGGAAACTGCAGGGCCAGTACCGCTGGTGAGTGACCACCTAAGTTAGGATGCTGCAGGTCATGGCAAATCTCTCCAGAAGCCCAGCTAGATTTCAGGTCCCAGAACCTCCTCTGCTGCCCAGAGACAGGACTGAGCAGTTGGGAGTGGGACCTGCAATGTCCCCACCTAGTTAGCTCATTGTGATTTTTTTTTTTTTTTTTTTTTTTTTTTTTTTTTTTTTTTTTTTTTTTTTGTGGGACCAGGGTTAGAACTCACAACCTTTCACTTGCCAGGCAGGTACTTGTGCCACAGAACTATCTCCCCAGCTCTTCATTGTGACCTTGATGCACAATGAAGTTCAAGAATTCCCCACTGAAATGCTCTTTGGGGTCCATTGTCAATATACAAGGTGGTCTGGATAAAAAGACAAAAAGCAATCTCCTCACCCTATCCTTAGTTTGTAAACTTATTTCTTTTGAAATTTGAATGCCTGCCCCGCCAAAAGCCCCACCCTCACACCCCCCACATCAACCGGCTTCCCCTCACATCTGCTTCTCCTTCAGTATCCCTGAGCACCGTGACACCAGGTCAGAAACTGGGGAGCTGACCTCTGCCCTCACAGACCACATCAGCTCAGTCTCCATAGCCAGCTAGTCCCTCCATGGCTTTGTCTTCATGACTGTCATCGCCTTCCCGAGGCCCCCATTCTTCCCCTTGTAAACTTTCCTGTGATTTGTAGCCTGGGATTTATCTGAAATGCACAGCTATCCGACCAGGCAACCAAGCCCTTTCTTAGAATGTCGGTGGTTTCCAGGTCCACAGCCCCAAGTCCTGCTCCCTGCTGTGCCAGCCTAGTCCAGCCACTGGCTTCTTGCTCTGTGCTCTCCTGCCTGACTACAGCCCAGCCATCCATCAGTCAAGGGCAGCCTGCAGATCTCACCTGGTTCATATAAGGTCTCAAATTTTAAGTTGTTTGCCGCATACGTACAGAGAATTTCACCTAAATTTTGAGTATCTAGCAACTCTAAACCCACTTTCTGTCATAGCAGTTAGTTCTCAGTCGGAAATGTGCTCTTCTCATACAGAAATAGAGAAGTAGGGAGCCATGTTTGATTGTCAGCGTGAGGACAGAGGCTGTATTACTTTGTAATCTCCTTGCGTATTGCTAGTCAGTGAAAAACCGTTCCTAATCTGTTCCCAGATCTTGACCCTGTCCTCTGTGTCATATAGAGTACTTGTCACTTCAAATGCGTGTTGGGTTTCTAGGAATGCGCCTACAGTACAATCTAAAATTATACTTTCTTTTGTTCAGTGTGTCACTAAAAATGATTCATTGCTTTGGAAGGTACATCACCAGACACAACACTTCCTGTGGTAACTGAGTGCACACACAGCTCCCCAGAGTCCCGCTGCATCTGTAGCCATGATTCTGGGTAGAGGCCCAGGGAGCCGGTTTCTGCTTTATGTTTTCTAGTGTAAGTGCACCTGAGCATTCACATAGGATCGGTATTGTTGCGTTGTATTGTGCCACAGATATCTATGCGTATTACTTCATTGTAAATTCTCTTCCCTGGTCCTTTATAGTTAGGACATTATGTTTGTTTAGTTTGATAGGTAGATGAGACTGTTTGTAAATTCCACGTAGGGCAGTAAAGAGGGTGTTACCAAATATGTTTCCTATCATGGTTCTGCTGTGCCAGGCCATGCCGAGAAGGTGGCCCAGGGGACGAGATCTTCTGTTCTCCTCGGGTCACCTAGACCGCTTCTCTGGTTGGTGTCCCTCTCATGACCCTGCAGGCATCGAGGGCTCTGTTGAGGCTCTGATGATTCCAAACCGCTTAGAGCTCCCCACACATCAGATTTTTCTGCCCTTATTTCTCAGAGTGGTTGAAAGACCAAATTGTACAAGAAAAGGTGTGCAAAGTCCCTGATGGAGTGGGTGCTTGACTTCACACTCTGTGCGCGGGGTCACATTGACCTGGCTCGGGCTCCCCCTCCTCACCTAGGTGCTGCTCTGTCTTCCCTGCTCTCCTGAGGATGACATTTCCTCCAGCAAGGCTTCTTGCAGCTCCCAAGCTGGACCAGCCACCCCTCCTTTATACTAGAAAAACTGCAGTTGTCTCAACTTTATGATATTCAGAATCCAGTAAATCACATAAAAAGACACTGAATCCCATTTAAACTTCAGGTTAAATGTGACATACAGGGACTGGGAACGTAGCTCAATGGCACAAGTGCCAGCCTGGTAAGTGCAAGGTCCTGAATTTGATTTCCTATAATTGTATAATTTGTTTTTATTTTTATTTATGACACTGGGGATTGAACACAAGTTCTTTGCACTGAGTTACATCCCTAGTCCTTGTAGGTTTTGGTTTTGGATTTGGATTTTGTTTTATTGGGACAGGGTCTCATTAAATTGCTAAATTGGACAGGCTGGGCTCAAACTTGCTGTCCTCCTGCCTCAGGCTCCTAGAATGTTGGAATTTTAAATATGCACCACCATCCCTGACTATATGATTGCTCTCTCTCTCTTTCTCTCTCCCTCCCTCTTCCTCCTTCTCCTCCTTCTTCCTCTCTCTCTCTCTCTTTCTTTTTCTTTTTTTCCAGGAACAGGAACAGGGAAGTGAGACAGGATCTTGTTGTGTAGTCCAGGCTGGCCTGAACCTAGAACTCACAGTGATCCTCCTGCCTCAGCCTCTCAAGTGCTGGGATTATAGGCATGCCTCACCAAGCCTGGTGGTATGTTTGGTTTTTTTTTTTTTTTTTTTGGTGGGACCGGGGTTCAAACTCATAACCTTACACTTGCCAGGCGGGCACTTGCGCCACAGACCTATCTCCCCAGCCCCTGTATGATTTCTTATAGCTCTGAATTGTATGGGCTTTTGTGACAGTCACACGTTCTGGCTATGTCATTCTTCACTATATTCACAAGTCCCAGTGGGAATATCTCATAGACTGTGTCTCTTTGTGTTTACTTTATTAAGAAGATTTGTCTCTTGAGTAAACCATCTGATGATCTGATGCTTGGTTGGTAAAGACCTTTTGGGGAGGTTTCTCACACTGCCCACACCTTAATACCAATATTATACATATGGATAATCTGAGATAAAACAAAATAACGTGGTGCATTTTTTGATGTGATATTTTCTGTAAATGAAGTGCCACTCTTAAAATACAGTACTTAGTTTCCTAAGAATACAGAAAACAATCTCAAATTCTTGTTTCTATAGACTTTCCTGGTGGCTGTTCCTGTGCAATGTCCATTACTCTGCTCTGAAGAGTATTTTCCTCTGTGCGCCCTGTGGGGACCTTCTGTTGCCTAGCTCACCAGCTCCTGTTGCCAATGGATTTCTCCAAGGACCCACATGTCTGCTGTTATGCAAGCATCACAACTCCAAGTACATCCCCCATCTCGGTATATGTCACCTGTCCCCTCTCTTTCTCGTTTAGATTCATAGACTTGTAGACAGGATGTTACTGTATATCTCACACTGGGCTTGAACTCATGGTCCTCCCACCTCAGTCTTCCCACTAATGCATGTACCACCATTCCCAGCTTCATGTTCCCCACCCCTTCTTTTGTTTTTTGGCTTTTTGAGACAGTGTCTTGCTATGTAGCTAAGGCTGGCCTTGTACTTACAGAAAGGCTTGCCTCAGCCTTCTCAGTGCTGGGATTACAGGCATGCACCAATATGCCTGGCGTGTCTCCTTATTGCTCTTGGTTTTTACCTCTGATAGAAAAGAGAAAATGGAGATGTCATTAAGGATTGGGCTGGGGGAGAGAAAAACAATGCTTTGATCAAAGACAATAATCCCTAGGACATGGACACAAAATGAGGAAGTGATGTAATACAAGTATCCCCAGGAATATTCTTTGTCTTTCAGTTTCTATCTGTGAAAACAAGTAACTCACTAGTTCACCAGTCATCTGTGGAAGCCGGAAGATTAGGTAATGTCAGCAAACTCATCCAGTATCTGTGGAACCTGGAGAATGTAATGAAGCCATATCTCATAGGGCAGCTGTGGAATGTGGGAGGTATGGTGACATCAGCCTGCTCACAGGATGACCAGAGGGCCAACATGGGGACAAGTACAAATGTTAGCAGATCATACAGTGCATCTAGGCTGTGTATCCATTTTAAGTGGAAGCAGGGACTTTCCCTGCTGAGAGCTGCCACTGCTAAGTACATGGAATGCAAAAGCCCAAGTGCTGAAGGACATTTGAGGTGAGGAAGAGGTTGGGTTTAAGTATGCTACATAGGGAAGAACTTCTGGAGAAGAAAAGATTCCCCAGTCGCACAGGAAAGTCATACTGTGCATAAGTGTCAGGATTTTGCAGGAGGCTGGAAGAGGCTGTGAGGGTGGCATCAAGCCCAAGCCTGGGACCAACTCAGCTGGGGAAAGCACTGAGTTGGGACCAACTCACAGGAAGACTCAAGAGACACTGATGAACAGCAAACTGATTGTATCCACCTAAACTGCTGAGTTCTTCAGTCTTTGCTTGAGAATTGATGGAGAAGGGCAGATCACAAATACATTTTTGACTTGAAGAAGAGCATTAGGGCCACAGTGTCAAATGTGGCTCTGAATGACAAACTACATAAACAAAACTCTGTGATTATTTCAAAAGATGGAAAAGCATTAGGTAACTCAACACCATCGTGTTGGGCATGGTGGTGCACATCTGTAATCTTAGCATCAGTAGGCTGAGGCAGGAGCATTGTCATGAGCTTGAACCCAGCCTGGGCTGCACAGCCAGGCCCTGCCTCAAAAAAACTAAAAAATAACAAATAAACTCTCACTATAGAGGGCCAGTTAGATAGCTCAGTGGCTTAAAGCCCTTGCGTAGACAGACATAGGGACCAGAGTTCGATCCTCAGCGTTCTGTGCCAGAGATGTCAGCAATTGAGACTTGGCATGGTGGTGCATGCCTGAAATTCCAGTGCTTGGGAGGCTGAAAACAGGAGGATCACTATGAGTCCAATCTGTGTAGTGAGAACCTATAGACTCTATACTAAATGCACTGAAAAGAAGAAGGAGAAGGAGGAGGAAGAGGAGAAGGAGGAGAAGGAGGAGGAAGAGGAGGAGGAGGA